>JAOEHY010001637.1:0-49477 GCA_025447955.1 Psilopsiagon aurifrons
CACGCCTCCTCCTCCTTCGAGAGCCGCTTCCCCGAGGGCACCGTCATCACCGACGCCGACGGCGCCAACCCGGTGACGGTCCAGGCCCCCCACCCGACCGCGAGCGCCACCGCCGGCGGCGGGACGGCCGGGGCGAGCACCTCCCGCCTGCCGGGCTGCCCCTCGCGCCGCGGCAGAGCTTCCCTTCCCTAAAATCTCAGCAGGGACAGACTTTGCCCTGCGAATGGAACAGCTCTTCAGCCTTACGCTAGGCAGCGGCGCTGTTTATCTTGTGTGAAGGCGAATGCAAGACTATCGTGATTGGTGAAGATGCTGCTATAAGCTTTAGAAAAATAACCTGAAGGTCTGAGCCAAGGGAAGTGGGTAACAGGCAGCACCAGATCCCGCTTTGGCACTGCAACCGAATGCCGTTAAAGTAGTAGGAATCTGTTCCCCGACATGAGAGAGTTTGCACACAGACTCCCAGCTTCTATAGCAATATTCAATACTCATTCCAAAAGGTGAGCTTTCCTTCTAGGTGTACGTGGGCTGCTTTCCATCATTGCTGGAAAGTAGCTGTAACAGGGACGTGCCTGTGTATAAAGAGTACTATCAACAAAATTAATCACGTAACTGCTCAGGCTTCTTGTCCTGCTGTTGTCTTGCTCTCATTGTGGTATCTTCCCAAATTTTGTTACAGCTTTAGACCTGCTAGCCTAAGTGTGCAGTAGCTCAGACAACTGGAGTAGCAAGGCAGCCCTCAAAATTCATGATAGAAATGCAGGAAATCTCTAGTGTAGAGATGGTCAAGATTTGAAATTAAGGGTTTATTAAAGGTCAAGATGACCTTGGAGATTGTGGATACAAGGTATTCAAACCTTGATTCATTTTCATACCTGATTTCATGGCTGCCCAAGGACTGAAACTGATCTTTAGGGTTGGGCTACACTGGTGACCTGTTCTGTGCTGTACGTTCATGAGCCGCCCACTGCAGACTGACCTCTGTGGGCATGATGGACCACCTGTGCTGAATTCCTCCTCTGTGCACAAAAAGCTAGAATGGGGGTTGGAACTGGATGATCTTAAGGTCCTTTCCAACCCTCACTGTTCTATGATTCTGTGGTGCCAAGAAAAGTTAAACTAAGATAACTTTGGCTTTAAAATTATATGGTTTGTAATCCCTAATTCTTCAGGAACACCTCAGGCTAATGAAGGCTGCATGAAGAAACATATGAGAAAGGGAATCTGCTTCTAGGCAAAGGGAGCAAGAAGTAAAAAACCCCACAACTGTGGCCCTCACTTTGGATCATGAGTGCCCAGATCTTACTTTGGGCATCCCATTGGACAGCCTTTCTCACTGAGTTCATGGATCAGGTCCTTAACATGTCTTGGAAAAACACCAGTCGTGTGGGCAAGCAGCAATTAAAATTAGTTTCATGCCATGGCTCTCTAGGCTGGAGTGTGAAACCTCAGTGCCAGTTGCTTTGTCTGCTCTTTATTCTCTGCTGTTCCAGAGAATTTTCAACCATCTGTGACATTAGCATCCCCTTTTTGATTTTGTGTCTGTCAGGAAGGGGAGATAAAATAGGCAGAACCCCTTGGTTTTCTATTGTTCTGCCTGTCATGTGATTTTGTAGCCAAGAAGAGGAAGCCTAGCATTTTGGACCTCTCTGACTTTGCTTTCCCTAAATGCAGTTGATGTTTCATTGATTTCTTCAAAAAAAAGAAAGGAGAGGACTGGGCCTCTGAGCTAGGAAGCTGAAATGCTTGCGCAGGATTTAAGAGAGGTCAGCAGCACACTATTCAATCTACGCTATCCATTTGGATCTAGTTTTCCAGTGCTTCTTCTCTCATAAATGAGTAAGAAATGGAAGAGTTGTTTGGGATGTCTCAGAAGCATAGTAAAAACTCAGGGTTTGTTGCCAGAGATAGACAAAATAATGTCTTTGCCCTTTCTTTTGGGGGTGTACTGAATTTCAACTCCAACATGGAGGAAATGGACCTATGAAGATGGGTGGAATCAGTGAAATGTTAGTGTCTTGGTGGAGCTGCTGTTGTGTGTGTGAGGTGGACTTTCCCTAAGCTGAAACTTTGTCTCCTGAGGTGAGTTGATTGCTCTGAGGAGCCTGCCTGCTCCCTCTGAAATGGTGTGAAGTCCTTCAGGCACTGGGGACCTGAAGGCAGCAGTAGTATGCAGGTGCTGTCAGTCCTGTGGCTTCAAGAATTTCACAGTGATGCTCTGTGCAACCTCCTCTGCACTTTTCCTCACCAATGCAGAGATGCGTCTTAAGCAGACAGCCCTCCATGTGTTCCTCAGGTCCCTGCTGTAGTCTGAAGGAAAGCAGAGCAGCTTGGGTTAAGGAGGGTCTGGTGCTGTGGACATCAGAGATGTGCAGTATGGAAGAGAGACCATCAGGGGAAAGGCTGGGCAGCAGGAAGACACTGTTAGCCTACTGCTCTCAGGGCTGTCTGCAGAACCTGGAGCCTAGCTTAGGAGCTCTCTGCCAACCATCCCCACCCCCAACCTCTCCAGCTACCTATGTCCAACCTGGTCTTCGCAAAGGGAGTGCTTTCTAAAATCCTCTCAGTGCTAGTGAGGTCGGAGTCTCCTCATTATCCTAACACCTTATTTGAGGTGCTTCGCAGTTTTGTCATTTCAAAGAGCATTCCCTTCCTTTCTTGTCCCTACACACTCTATAAAGACTGTGTGAAGTTTCCTGGCCACCACTGCTTTTCCTCCCTCTTTAAGCAGTTCAGAATAGTTAAAGATGACATAGGCATTTCCAAGTAATTTCTTGCTTGTATGAATGCCCGTTTTAAGAACACCACTGCATACTATTTAGGTGCTGCAGCTGGATGTAACCTAATGTCAGCTGAGGTTGGTCTACTTGATTTCATTCCAGGTGAAAGACCTGATTCTTTTACCTCCACATGCCACTAATTTCTCACTCAGTTTCTTATTAGGAAGAAAATACTAATGCATATATAAGCAGGAATAAAATTCCTGAGTTTTTTTTTTTTTCTGTTTTTACTTACCTCCCCTTTCCTGGTCATTCAAATAAAATAGATTGACATTTTAGTTAATAGAGACAAGCTTATTAGACATTGCAGGAAGCTGGTAACAGAGAGGAGAGACTACATTTCCAGGCAACAGATGGTAAGCCAGTTCTCCAAACCTCAGCATTCTTGTCTCTTTGAACTTGTTCTCTCAGCTTCTCTTGCCAGATGACCTACCTGTCTTAACTGACTGTGATAGCAACTAATTTATTCAGCCTCAGTAGTCTTTCACCAGGTCACTGAAGTACATACTAGATGTAAATTCTCATTTGTATCAGCTTTTATTATCTTTTTGGATATCAGCTCCGTGCATCTTGTTCATTTTCACTAGGGAAAACAAATTCACATGTCAAGTACTGCTGGAGTTACATCTTCAGGCAAGATGTACCCACACTTGGAAATTAATGGAAATAAAATGCAGCAAGAATAAGTATTTAGGGACAACAAAAAGAAATTAGCATGGGCAGAAAAACTGAAGATTCATGCTGGGCTAAATAATGTGTGTGATTGAACATGAAATCGTGTGCTACTTCTGGTTTTATTATATATTGTTTAATGTTCTTAGGTACCTGTTTCTGGCTCTGATGCACAGTAATCAGTAGCTACTCTTGTAGATACAAATGAGGAGAGAAAGGGAACAGCCTTGCTTGATAATGCTGTTTAATTCATGAGGTAGTTAAGAGGGGCATATACACCTTGACAGGTACAGAGCAGTGTTGCATGTTGCTGTAACTTTTATTCACCAGATGTTTGAGCAGAATGAAAGTTTCATTTTTAACCAAGTGGTCATTGTCTGGTTTTTACAACTTGTTGGGCAAAACTGCACATATTGGGACAATTTGGGCTAGTGGGAGAGGGGTGGCACCATAGCTCTGCTGGGGAAAAAAACGTGCCCTTTTGGTATTTGTAGTTGCTCAGAGATTGTCTTCAAATAGTATATAGCACTGTCAGTCAGACTTCATTTCTTTGAGGTTGAGGTAATAATGAGATTTTCCTTATTCAGCTATTTTAGAGGCTCTACTATTTTGGCTACCCTTGGGGAATATGAAATCTGTTAGCACTTAAATCCATGACAACAGATAACTTAAACATTAGATTTAGCTGAGCTAATGTGCAGGCATTTTAACTGGGGAAGACACAGGCCACCCTGGCATGAAAGAGCGCTGAATAAATTCTGGCTCCAAGCACAGCAGTGCTTATGAATAAGGGTCTTTGGCCTTTGGGAGAAACAGGACAGTCAGGCAGCTGAAAGTTTCTGCTGCAGTTTGGGCAGACTGTGACTGGGGCAGGTTTAACTGTGTTTTAGTGGATTTTTAGTGAATTTAGGTTCTTGGAGGTGTTTAAGTGCCTACAAGATTATGTGATGTGCAAGCAAGGATTTTGGTGGGATGTCAGTATTGGTTTTGAAGGACTAAAGACAGAGGATGTGCAACCTTTACCTCAAGCACTCGTACTTGCTGAAGAGTTCATTTTTCCCATCACTGCTTCTGCTGGTTTTTTTTTTTTACTGTTACTCAGCTGATCAGCAGTAGGATCCATCTCTGCCAATGGTATCTGTGATGCAAGTATGGAGCAAAAAAGGGCTGGAATTTCCCATTGCCTCAAAAGACTTGAAACAGTAGCAAGGGAATGAAGAGGACCAAGGCCATGAGGCTAAGGCTTCAGGCTTGGCCGTGGTATATACTGTGTCAGGCAATAGATGATGGAAGGGCAATTTATTCTGCTGTGCTATAAAAATAAGGTTCTTGACAAGGTAGGTTGGTATTTCTGCAGTTTTGGAGGTTTTAAGTTGGAAGTGTTTTGGTATAAATACATGTTGCTGGGCTGTCTCAAATGTATCTACCATCTATTTAAAATCTCTATCCTAAAATTTATTTTCTTCAGATTCTGTAGTAAAATTCTTTGAAGTTGGGTGGTCAGGAGACAAAATCTGGTGGAACATCAGTGAAGTTTATGTATCGAAGTCCCTGGGCTCACTTTTGAAAATGGGATTTAAATGGCTGACATGTTTTCAGTTATCTTTGTTTCTGGTTGTATTTTTACCTGCCCCCTCTGTTGGTGAGCAGTGCAAAGCAAGGCATAAATAACACAGGGAGGAAGAATTAGAGAGTGACTGTTCACTGCCTCAGTCAGCAGAACTGTAGCCATCAAATGAAGCTGTCAGGCTGCAGGTTCAGAGCAAAAGGGTGTGCTCCTCATTTAGCTGTGCAACCCCTTGCCATTAGGCGTTGCATGGAGCAAGAGTTTCCATGGATTCAAAAAACAAGTAAATTCAGGAAGTATACTTCAAAAGCCGTTGAGTACAAAGTTAACACCACTGTCTCAGAAAGCCCTTGACCTGCAGATCACCAAAGTCTGGAAAGTATTCTTGGGAGGAGCATTACATGATTAGTTTGATCATGAGTCTTCCCAAGGCATTTCCTGTTGGCTGGTGTTTCAGCCAAGATACAGGCATGGATTTAGTTCAAGTCAGTATGCTCCTTACAGTCCAGTGCTGCAGAACTGAGCTTTGTTTTCTCCTGAGGTTGCTTGTGAGATATTGAACCTATTAGAGTCAGAATGTTGATTAAGCAGGTGAGCTGAGAAATGTTTTATTAGTCTGTCACTTCAGAGAATGAGTGCATAACTTCAGATTGAAGCAGTGGGAAAAGCGGAGGAAGATTAAGATCCCTTGGCTTCACTGAACTGAAAACAGAAGACTTTTTTTAAAGTAATTTCTAGTGTATGTGATTCATGTTCAGGGCAGTGGTAGGTCAGAGTGGCTGTCTGCATGTTTCTCCACAGCTTACCTGTGCCAGAACCAACACTTCCCTGTCCTCAGGTTCTGAGGTAGGGACAAAGCAGGTTTGAGCACAAAAGGCACAAAAAAAAGAGCAGCTAATATATTATCCTCTGTATGTTCCCCACTGCTGGAATGTTGTCCTGGTGTGAAGACAATAAAATCTAAGCTTTAAAAAATATAAATGAAAAAATCTCCAAACATGGAAAAAAAAGGGACAGATACGCGGACTGAACTTTTTGGTTGTGAGGAAAATTTAGCCTCCTTTAAGTTAGATCATTTCCTGGTCTGCCCAATGATAAACCTTCAATTTCCAAAGGGTTTTTCATTTTCATTGTTTGGGGTATGGCTGTGCTGGATTGAGCAGCCAAATAAATGGAGTTAATAGGTTCATCTTGGTCTGAATTCCTGGTAAATAAGACACGTGTGACTTTTTTCCCTTGTCAGCTTTTCCTGCAGTAGTTAGCAATGAGTTCAAAACCAGATTTCTCCAGGCTTCTGCTTTACCCTGTAGCAGAGGTACATTTAGAAACTTGTTTGTGGTTTGGTCTCCACAGCTGCCTGCTTCCTCTGAGAGAAGCATCGAGTCCTACTCGGGTGAGGATGTGGCCGGTGTGTCTGCCCTGTGCACCAGACAGTAACATACCCCTTCCAAATAGTATAGATGAGATTGAGCAAATCTGGGTATTTCCTGGACCTACCAGATTATTTAATCATAGGATCATAGGATGGTTTGGATTTAATGTTAGGTTCTGTGTAGTTTGATGATGACTGAGATCTTCTTGAGTTATAATATCCAACTGACTGATGTAGCATCTTGACCGCTTTGTGGTGGGACTTCTAGGCCAAATACCCAAAATGGCTCAGACTGGGTCTGCTGGTTCAGACCAGTAGATTGTTGTGAGTTATTAACCCCTGTAGAGCTATATTAATAGTTCTTCAGTTGGAAACTGTTACACCTTTCTGGTCTGTGCACCGTTTATTTTCTGAAGCCTCAACAATGGTTTGCAAACAGCACCAAGCATTCAGCATACCTCCTCCTTGCTGCTGAGGAGTAATTTCCATCTTCAGAAGATAACTGGCGTGGGCTTTGGGCTTGATTAAACAGGTACACTGTTTTCGCTAGGCTGTTGACCTGATTTGGGATTTTTCAGGCAACTTTCTTTGATCTTTTTCTGCTACAGCTTGTCTTGGGCATGTTGTTGGTGGAGAAACCTTTCCTCTCATTGAGGAGACTTCCAGCAATGTTTGATAGTCTCCAGTTGTAAGGTGAAAGATGGCTAGAGCTCACCTTTTCTGCCCTAGTACAAATCTGTTCGTGCCCTGACAGATCTCATGTGGCTTCAGGACCTATAAAATCAGAACATTAGTTCTTTGGTCACTGGTTTCTGAACACTTGATCTTAAGCTGTTTTATTTAATGTAGTGGAGCCTGACCTTGAATGACAGAAATCACTATAAAAGGAAATGCTTCAGTGGCACATATAATTTTTTCAAAGGTGTTTTTAATAGAAAATAAGGTTTTGGTTTAAAAATAAGCCCGCAGAAAATTTGTTTCTGTTGTAAATACTGAGTTTTCCCTGAAAAACTAACCTCTAGTTGGAAAAAAAAAAAAAGCCTTAAAGCTCTTTATTCTCAATGGGAGGTCAAAATCTTCTCTAGAAGGGGAAAACATCTTTTTTTCCCGAACAGCAATACAGTGTTAATTCTTGCTAGTTTGATCCAGGTATTGTTTTGTAAATGAGTCAGTATTTTCATCTGCTTTTTCTTTTTTTATTGTTGTTCATCTTGGACATTTGCTAGCATATAATTATTCATAGCAGTAATTGAATTTGCACATCTCCCACCCTTTTCAGCTGCTCGCAAAACTATTCTATTACACATTCTCTGTGTCTTTTTGATTTTCTCAGCTTATTTCTGGGCAGATGAATAAGCACACTTTCCAATGCATTTCAATTATCTTGCTTTTTGTCAAGATATATTTTCAAGTAACACACTTAATTAAAACTCCATTAGCTGTTTAAAAAGGAAATATCCCCTGATGGCAAGCCTTTGGGACTGGCCTACTTCAGGTAATGAGTGCAAATGGATGTATGATACATATTGACTTGCTCAGAAATCAAGGGAGATTTTTGTCCTTTTCCTTGCCTTTTTGTGTATAAATGAAGCCTGAAGACATACTCTTTCCATTGCTTTTTATCAGTTAGACTGAGTCCATACAGGTCTTCCTGAGAGTTAGATTGCAGAGCTGTTTTATTTTATTTAATTTTATTTCACTTTATTTTATTTATTTTTATGTCAGTTTATTTTACTTGGGTTTGTTATTTTATCTTATAGTATTGTTATTCAGTTCTGTTCTGTTCTATGTTACTGAAAGCAGGGCTGGTTGTACAGACTTGGGATACCTTCTCAGCAAACAGATATTCTCTGACCTTTAGTAAGAAAAAATTAGGACAACTTATCTAAGCTTTTGCACTTTGCATTTACAGTCAGCAAAGGCATAACTGTACCCAGCCTTGCAGTGAAGAGGCTGTGCCCAGCCTGAGAGGCTTTTTTACTTCTGCTGCTGATCAACCCGTTCCAATTCCCTGCCATTCCCTTTGCACCAGAGCAGCCAGTCACTGAGGATGGCGGTTCGGGTTGTGGGAAACCTCAGGTAGAACAAGTTGTTTCTCTGAACACAAAGCAAACTTTTCAAAGAGGGCTGCTTTCACCACAGCTCGCTGCTGCCAGGTCAGCCCCGCTGGTCCGGGCAGACTGGGCTTCTATGGCTTGCAGAGCACCTGTACAGGAAGACAGCTGAGCACAAAGACTACGTTGATGAGGAAGGGGAGCAGGAAGAAGGTCCTTGTGCAGAGTGGTAAGTGTTATGTTACATGAATAAAGTTTGGTTTTTTTAATTCCTGGGGAGAAGCGTAACGAGAGAGCCCTGTAGGCTGTAACCCCGAGGGTGCCATTGCACAAACTGTATAGAAGGAGTTGAGGGTGTGCAGATTTAAAATATCCTGGGCTTTGGGTGATGATAGAAACCACAGTTTCCTGACAGCCATTTATTGTTCCTCCTTTTAATGCGTAATCCAAAAGGCTTTTTTTTATCCAAGAGGATTTTTAACTTAGCTCTACCACAGATGACTTAACTACTTTTTTCAGATCCTGAGAAGTAGGAGTGCAGCTTTAGCAAGCAAGAATGTGTATCTGCGTACGTAATACTCTGGTAATTCACACCTGTTGAGAGAAAAAATAACAGATTTATATCCTAATAGTCTGGCATAGGAGTTCTGGAGGTGGGAGTGAGTAGTCAAGACTTTTGTACTTGGCACCTCTGCTGCCAGACTCTTCAGAAATTGAAATGATTAAAGAAAAAGATGACGTTACTTTTGTTCAGTATATATCTTGCAGGAATAAAGGAATGGTGGTAAATAAAGGAATTTCAAATCACTGGCAGAGGATAGTATTCTAATGTAAATTCCCAGGCAGGTTAAGTTAGTGTCTTTTTGATATGGTGCCCAGAGTAGGATGGGGGGAAGGGGTGGGAAAAGATGAATCAGCTCTGATGTTTTGCAAGATCTTGTCTTCTAGTTCAATGTTGCCTTGTTTTCTTTTCCTGAATTTATTCCTGACAGGTGGTGACAGAACGCTTTCATTAAAGCAAGGCAGATACCTCCCTAGAATCACAGAAATCATATGAAGTCTCCTGTGACAAACTACTATTCAGTTTTACATGTGCCTGGTGCTCTTGGACAGTACTTTAAAGTTTTAACCTGCCTCACTGCTGCCTAACATGGTTTTTTTTTCTGGGACCCATTATTCAGGAGTGAGGACATGAGCATACAGGCTGTGTCTCCTGCTGCCTGCCCCTGCCCACAGGGAGACCTCCTGCCTGCAGGAGGGCTGGTTACCCACAGGGAGGTAGAGCTTTTCCCTACACAGCTCTTGCACAGTGGTTGTGCTGACCTCCCAGTGGGCTCAGGGCAGTACCAGGGTGCCCCAAACCTACTTTAGTACTATGTGATGTTGAATTACAGATCAGCTGTGGCATTCTTTTGCTAGAGCCTCTGAGGTTAGGGTGCAGCTTTAAAAGTCCTGTAAGAGAAGGTAAGGTGGCTCTTACCATCTGGCATTAGGAAAAGCTGGGCATAGGAAGCACTGCTGTGACAGCACCACTGTAAGAGTAACATGTGTTATTAGTGCTTGCAAAGGGTGCTTGTGACTCCTTCATACATGGCTTGTAGAGCCAGGGTAGCTCCTGATGCTCACATGGTTTGAATCTCAGCAATCCAGGTGAGGTAGCTGTACCTCACCTCATATGCCCTCTAAAGCTCGTCGCTGGAGTTTGTTGGAGCCTGTGCTGCCTGCTCTGGTTCCCCAGTTGTAGTTCCTCCGTGAATTTCTATGAGAATTTGGGTCACTGTCAGACTGCAGCACCATGGGGATAGGGGAGAAATGACTGTACGTGCCTGAGCAGGGTGGGTCAACCACATAGCTATCTCCAGCTTCAGAGCTAGGAACTGTGAGTGAATCATGTCTCCATGTGTAGGGTGGGATTGGGGAGAGGAAGAAGAGCTGCCCGATGAGCCAAGCGTGGTCATCATGAGTCTCAGCAAAGCTGAGTGCGCTGGAGGTGGCTTTTATTTGCTGGTTCTGGTGTGCTGATCCTGGTGTGCTGATCAGCCACCTCCAGAATAGCCTGCCTGTAACAAGCACCCAGGTGTCCAGGCTGGGTTTACTGTTCTCTATGGTAACTAAATTTAGACAGAATATAATTTAGAAATGAAAGAAACAAATCGCTAAATCAGAGGCATGCATGGCATTGAATCAAACGCAGAAAAAGTAATGCTTTCCCCAAGCTATGCAACAATGAGTTCATTTGTTCCTTGCTTCTGGAGCCCGTTTTGATTTCATAAGCACATTTTCTTCCTTGGCACTGCTGCTGTAGGGATTTTGAAATTTTTTGTGTGTTCTCAACATTTTTGCTGTGCCTGAGATCAGCACTGTTATCTTTGCTGGTCTAAGTGTTTGGTTCAGCCCCTTAGGCCTATACAGTGTTCAGCCTTGGCTGTCCTACAGGGCAGATTTTGGCAAACAACTTTAGCGATGCTAATCAGAGGTGGTGGAAGGGGAGTGATGCTCAGCACAGGGATAAGTGTGGTTTAAAAACCTACTGTCTTGATGTACCTTAATGCTTGTAGGACTTCTCACTTTCACAGTGCTTATAAGCGTTAACGAATCCTCATGACACCATTATGAAGTGATGTAGATGTGTATTATCGCTATGGTTCACAAGAGGGCAAAAGATGAATTTTTGTTGTGTTGCAAAGAAGCCAGCAGTTTTAAATTATTATCTTATCCAAGACAACTAGAATTTGTCTTTCTAAGACACTGCATTGTAAAAGCATATACTTGTGTAGGCACATGCATTGGTGCTCTCCTGAACAGGGGAATGTTCCTAAACTAGTGCTTGGGAAACCAGTGTAGCTTTGAAATAGCTGAGTGATTCTGCAGGGAAGAGCTGTCAGATTTTTATCTATCTCTGTTACTGAGCTTACTAAGGTTCTGCATCCTAATAGGGTTTAAGATTAGAGCTTATTTAGCAATTTCAGGCTTTTCTCATGCAATTTCTCCCATACCTCAGTTTGAAAAGGATGATGGAGAAGAGGGAAAAAAACAGAATCTCGAGAATACATAAGAAGTGGTGCTTGGGTCCCTGGGCAGTGTGTGGAAGGAAAGAGAGCAGCTGAAGAAGGTGGTTCAGGGTTGAGGATGCCTGAGAGGGCTGTGGTGGTTAAACTCCAGGTAAGGGAGGAGGCATTGCTGGGACCTTCAGGGGCCCTTCTACTGTGCTGGAGCATCCTTGGCTGGGCTCTGTAGGTCCTGGGCTTTGTCTGCTCCTACTGCCTGTTATTGTCATCCTTTGTAGCCAAAGCCTTTTCAGCATAGTTCCACCCTTGCTGCATCCACCTCCTCCCATCTGTATTTGTTCTCATAGCAGCTCCTTGGCAACCTGCTGCACGAGATACAGCCTGCAGCCTCACTTAGAGAATTACTCTAATCTGACCTCCTCTCTATTGCAGACTATTTCTGCTTCATAGGGCTCAATCCTGCAAAGAGCTAAACTCAAACTAGACACCCTTAGCTGAGATTGTCTTCCCAGGTAGGTGGATTTATGGTTAAGAGCAGCACATATGGACATATTAACAACTGTAGGGTAGAAATCAGTATGATGAATTTAATTTTTCAGGTGAAGTCTGTAAACAAATTCTAGCTGTATAAAATCACTTCTTGGGGGAGAATCTTCTTTTATGAATTATGAAGTTAAGGTAAAAATGAAAGTCTGTTCAGTGTTAGTAATTTTAAAACATTGTCATGTATTTCTTTTACAAACACTAGTATTTTCTGACCAGTGGTCACTGAACATCATTTAAGTTTCTATCTATGTGTGTATATATATGTATATATAATAAATCTAGAGATGTGTCATGAGTAATATCTTGTAAAACAAGTACTGGGGCATAGTGAGGAACTAGGGCACAGATAA
This sequence comes from Psilopsiagon aurifrons, assembly GCA_025447955.1. Taxonomy (NCBI): domain Eukaryota; kingdom Metazoa; phylum Chordata; class Aves; order Psittaciformes; family Psittacidae; genus Psilopsiagon; species Psilopsiagon aurifrons. The sequence goes on from JAOEHY010001637.1 coordinate 12,350, forward strand.
TTACGTTTCTGATCAAATTAAGTTTCTGCACACTGAAATATCCATGAAGCAGCCCTTCTGAGGAATTTTAAATGGCACAGAACTCACCAGCTGTACCTTTGCTGATTCTAATGCCCATTGCAATCTGTGTACTTTGTGCTCTACAGTCTGACACTGTGACTTGTTCACAGAAAGGCTGTCTGGCTCACGGTAACAGCATTTCAGAAGCTGTAGAGATCATTCTTTCTGTACCTTGTGTTGCTCCATGATAACCCCTTTATTTTCCACAGGCATTTCTCTTTCTGCTCTCCTGCCAAAGGAAGTGCTCCCACAGGCACTACCTCCCACCTTCGTTTGTGCTGCTGTCCTCTTGGGGTCCATTCACCAGTGCCAGGACCTTTCAAACTTCACTGGCAGCCTCTGCAGCAACGGCTTGCCTTAGGCCTTGTCCCTGTCTCCTGCTATGTGATGCTTGTGTATCTCTTTCACTCTGTTGTCCCTTCTCTAGCTCTCGGTGCTGCTCTATCTTTTCTGTAGTCAGAGGGTTGTGACACGATGTTTTCTTTTCCTTCTCATTTCACTGAATCTCATTTCTTTCCCATTAGCCTTGTCAGAGCGCCTTGGCATGGCATTGCCCTGTGGTTATGACTTTGTGTATAGGTTTCTCTCATCTATCTTAACACTGCTCGGATGCTTTTCAGATAATGAGGTATGAAAGAGCAACACAATTTACTCAAAGAGCTGGATTAGATTCATGTATCCCCTGTAAACCTATCTTAATGAAAATAGGAAGCCTATGTCCCAGTTTTCACTAATAATGTATTTTGAGAATTGTTCTCGTAGTGGTTGGGACATGCTGCTCCCTGAGAACAAGGCTCCTGTTACACTTGGGCAGTGTGAACCTCCCTATGCTCTCTGTGAACTCTTCCCGAGAAGGTGAGCTATTGATAAGTAAAGCATTCAGTTTCCCCTATGACTTTGATTGTGTGTCTTGTGGGGTTTGTTTCCCTGTTTAAGAATTCCAGGCTGATACTAGTCATAGTGACGAGTGAGCCTGATGCCGGTACTGTTGTATTTTCTGTGTTTGAGATAAACACGTGGGGACTAATTCATGCTGAGGCATTCTATGTGGTCCATCTCCAGTATATAAAAAAGGGGGATGTGAACTCAAGCTGAGCTCGCTCTGTTTAAGTATCCTCGATTGCTACAACAGACAAAGAATTAGTATCTGCATGTCACATTTTTTGTAGTTTAATTGAGCTGTGTATGATTTGCTTTCTCACTCCTACTAAAAACAACTGATTATTGGTACCAGTGTAAGTTAGACATGAGTAAAATGCTGTTCAACTAAACAGCTTGAATAACCTAACAAATGGTGCCATTTTATATGCCTATTCAGAGCGCAGAAAATCAGTCTGCTTCCAAAACTGGAGCCCTGCCACTTGATTTATGGGTTTCTAGCAGTTTCAGACGTAGCAGTTTCAGAGCTGTGTTTATCTTATAGTTAACATAATCACACTATCCAGTCATCAGGATACAAACTGCACAGATTATGCTCAGGAATTACACTGTGGAAATGCAGATGGTTCTGTTTAATGAGGTACAAGACCTGTTTTGCATGAAATGTATAAACCTCAATTATCCATGCGCCACAAAGGACAAAGGATGATTCTGGTAATCAAGCTTTGAAAAAATGGTAAGAATATTCAATATGATAAGCATCAGGAATAATGACCTCACCTGGGACAACACAAGGCTCAGATAATTGAAGTGCTTCTGTTTTGGATTCAAAGTGTGTATTATTATTTAATGTTTGGGCTCCAGTTCAGTAACTGCTATTAGTATCCAACTCAAGAAGATCCAAGATAAGAGCCAAGTAGGTCCAAGTGCTTCTCACTGTCACTGTAGTCTTCAGTTAGCTATTACTAGGGACAGAAAAGGAGAATTGATAGCTTGTTTCTCAAAGCCATTGTGCCATTTTTACACAGTGCATTTGCTGACTCAAAAAATTTAGCGGGCTTAATTTTCTCTGGAAGTTGTATTTTAAAGAGAAATTCTTTTCATTAAGGTTTGGAGCTCAGAATGTTTTGGAATATTTTTCTTGCTCATTTAGAGTAAAACTCACTTCATTTGAATTAATTACTACTCCTATGGTGATATTTGAAGTAAAGACAGTCTTGGATGCTCAAAAGAGGGTAAAAAAAGGCTAAAACTCATCATATGAGTCTTACTGATAGAATCATATTAACTCTACATTCTGATGTTCACAAATTCCTCCATCCTCCTCCCTCCTGTTATCACTGCCTTTTGGTTTTTAAATGCATGGAAAGTTTCTCAAACAACTGTAGCAGGAATCAGCTTCACGTTACCTTGCCAGAGAGGTAGGGATCAACTCAAAATCATCCGGATCACTACACTTTGAAGAGATCTATGTTTGCATTCTTGATAAATTAGCATATTCTCCTCTTTGAAATATCAGTAAGTTTATAGTAAATGAGGACATCCTCATGTTGGTAAGGGTGGACTCTTTTGGTGCATCTCCAGCTGTTCTACTTCACTGCTTTGCATTCTGGCAGACTGTGTATGAGTGTGTCTTCCGCTCCATGGGCAGAACAAATAGGTGAATCCAAACAGAGAGAAGCATGAATGAATGATGTTGTTTGTCTGTTGGGATGCAGCCTGGGTCAATTCACTGGCAACTCCAGGTCCTGAAGTCAAATCTGTAGCTGACACTGCTTCATTATTCCAATGTGCAGTGTGCTTGGAAAGTGGTTTGGGGCCTGTCCATGATCTCACTGGCTTTTTAAACACTTCAGTCATTTGGTTGAAAGGATGCCAGTGCAGGGTCACTACTGGGATGTAATGCTACATCAGAAGTACCTACAAGAGAGAAAATATCTAAGGCTAGGCTCAGGTAGTTCTGCTATCTGTCCCTAATGTGTTCTTCTGCATAGCATGTGGTAGCTGGAGGTGGGAAAGCCATACTTTGTGGTAGAGACTGCAAAAATAACTGTGGTTTGGGATCTTGCATGTTCCTAGTAAAGGGCTACCTGAAAGCTGAGGAATTCTTTGGAGTACAGAAGACCAGCTGGACGCAGAAGATCAAGGGGGACCTGAACTCATGGCCTTGCTATGTTTCAGACCAATAGGACTCCTAAATGACAGCCCTGTAGAAGGTTCTTCAATTGGTGTGTACTTATCTTCTGACCCATTTCTCTTCCTTGTGCTATGCATAACGGCGCTATCCACAGACATACAACCAGCATCTCATTCTCTGTGTGTGCACAGGATGCTTGGAGATTCAGTAGAGTCTGTACCTTTGCACTCGAGAAGATTTAAGTATCACAGTCTTGCACTCTTCTCACACAGACTGTCATAATCTCCTGCCTTTTTCTAACCAGCTTTAGGTCCCATGTTGTTTTGCAACAGCAGATCAAGTCACAGGGAATCTTTATAGTTTATTTTATTGTAACTACTATTCATTTCCTATGACCTGCTTTCCCAAACTCTGCCAGTCTTGTCCTGCACATTAGATGTGAAACAGAAAGCTACTTCTTACAAGCATCTTTCTTGGCTATTACTGTGACACAGGAAAAGAGCGGGATGTATTACGTGTCAGAGGGCAGCCTGTTGTACTAAGTGTGTACATCCATCTTGAAGTAAAAGACCCAGTGCTTGAACAAAAGTATTTGAGATATGTTGTTTTTCAGGACAAAACTGGACAATTCGAGAGTAAATAATATACTTGAAAGTACATGTAACATATGTGATGCAGTGAGGGTTAACATACTGTGCTGTTAACCCTCACTGTGTCACTGAGGTTTCTGTAGGATGGCTTTATTCCCTGATTTCAGTGGGAATTCTCTGTGTTCTTACAGAGTACAGAAAATGTCAGGGAAAATATTCAGATGTAATATTTCAAAGCAATGCCACCTTATGGTTCATTTCAGAACAGGAACGTGTGGCCTCCTCACATGCAAAACCACCATGTGGATCCGGTTGGGCTTGCTAACTTTCTGTGTTTATGGTCAGTGGGGTCAGAGACAGCCTATACCTATCACTATCAGGACTAATTGCAGGGAAACAAATGCCATTATTAGCCTCCTTCTCAAAGAAGAGCTGTTCTTTCTGTATAATTAACCATCCCATTCCTCACATAGGCAAAAAATCCTGCCCTCAGTCCTTCCCTCCCAGTCTGTTTGCAGAGGTGCACATGCGATTACAGTTCAGGGCTCTCATTTCTGGTGAGATGCTGTGCTCCAACCCAGTGTCACTCTTTGTAATTTTGATAGCTACAGCCCGTATTCATTGTACTTACCCTGTGGTCCTGTCATTCACTCTACAGTAAATAATCTGTAACTGGCCAAAAGTAGGGGGAAAGTCTTTGAAGTTCTGCAGCACTGTTGCTCACCTGGATCCCCACTCCCTACGCAATATGGGTTTCGTGGGCCTGGATATGTCCTAAGATGATCTGAGAAAAATCTTTGCAGAAGAAACTGGTCGTCTTAGTCACTTCCTGCGCTTGTTCCAGTTTCTGGCAGGACTAGCTGCTGCCTGGATGCCAAAAGCTTGTCGGAGCTGCTTGTTTGTGTGGCTGCACTGAATTCCCTGAGAAGTCAATTACATGTTGACATATGCTCATGTTTTAATTGCAGCTACTGGTGCAGCTTGGAGACCTCTTTGTCTGTAGGAGCTGTAACAGTTTGCAAATAATCCTGGTTAGCCAGTGAGAGAAGGGTCACTGAATCACAGAAGAAAAGTCCTGGGGATACTTTAATTAAATTCTAGGTTTAAAAGTAGCAGTTTCTTCCAACAACTGCAATGCCTAAGTCCCAGAAGTGGGATTAAGGAATATGGGATTCTTTGCTAAGCTGCTCAATGCAGGGGAAGTCCATTTCTTTAGGAAATTACTTTTTGAACTGCAAAGAGAAGTTGCACAAGGATGGATGTGATAGGAGCAGCTGGGACTAATGTTCAGCTGTTACTGCACTGCAGCTCAGTCCAGTTTATACAGCCATCACCTCTGCTGTCCTCAGTGTTGACTCCCCACAAGTTGCAGTGGGGTTAAAATAAAATAGAAGCCATCAGCTAGGCTTTGACTCTTTCTGTTGGACCAGTTTATTCATATACAGCCCTTTCTTCTTTTAGACACACAGGCACTACACGGAAGCTTTATTTGGCATTGTGCAAGACTGCTAAATTCCCTCACATTCCAGCAGCAGTCCCATTTATTGTGGAAGATAGTAAAGCTTAGTAATGAAAATCTCAATATTAACTTAGATATAGCTGCTGCTGTGAATTTAGCTTGTTCACAAAGGTCTATTTGTTAAGACCAGTGGCTGCAGATAATACTGCAGAAACTCACTTCCACATGGTCTTGAGCCTTTTCATTCATAGACTTCTAAAAAATAAATTATACTACTTTCTGTTCTCACCATGTATCCTTTGAAATTCCCATCCCTTCTCCTACCCCCTTTCTTCTCTCAAATACCTTGACAGCTACATGCGAACTGCCTCATTTGATTTGACCAACAAAATCAAAACCTTTGGCCTTCTCTCACTCTGTGTTAGAAAATACATAGTGAGTTTATCAGATCTGACATCTCCAGTATGTGACTGGTCTGAAGTCAATATCAAAAGTTTATTGGAGACATATTCATAGGCTGATCCTGGAGATCTGATTTCCACAGGGAACCAGGCTAATTGAACCAAGTCAAAAGTATGGAAATTATAACCAATGCAAGATTTAAAAAAAAAGAGTATGAGAGTATGGCGATAGAACAAAACAGTCCAGAAATGAAGGAGATGCTACACCAGATGCCTTGTAAAAGCATCAGAAACCCTTCACCTTTTTGCCTTCCATGATTAAGGAATATTGCAAACTTTACTTCTGTATATCTTGACAGGCTTGGGTCAGGTTCTTCTTGGGAATAGATGGTTACAGCTTTGCTGATGGCAGTTTCAATGCCATGCTTCAGCCAGGGGTGAGTGCATTTTGGAACAATTTTGCAATGCGCCTTCAGTTGTATATTTCTAAATCACTTCAAATGAACTGTGCTGCTCTGCCTCAGGGCATCTAACTTTAATTCCTGGCACTGGTTTGTCAGGCCTAGCTATGATTTACTCTTTTGCTTGACACTATTTATGTGTAGTCAGTATTCCCCTTTCACTGCAACAAGCCTTTTTTTTCTTCTTTTTTATCAAACAGTGGTCATATGTATTATAATAAAGATTTATCCCAAATGAGAGAACTCACCAACAGGGAACTTACAGTGTTTCTCTGTGACCTCAATGTAATCTTTCAACTGCATCATCTGTTCACAGAGTGCATTCTCATTCTGATTTATTGGTGTCACACAAACTTTTATATCAAAATGATGTATCTGGGGAATTAAATAACTGCAGTGTTGGAGCAGGTTCTGGTAAGTAATTTCAGTGCAGATTCAGGTGACTTGGGACACATATGGGTAACTCATTCCAAAAAACTCTGAAATATCTAAACGTGCCTGTGACCACGCATAACCTGCTGTGACAAGCTGGTCTGCTGACTGCAAGGGCTGGGTGCCAGAGCTCCCTGCTCCCTGATTGCAAGGATTGGGTGCCAAAACTCCTGGCCCAGCAGGCTTCTCTTGATGTGAACAGGAACCTTACTCAGCTGAGTATATGTTCACAGGTGTGTAATTCTGATTGTGCTCAGCAGCATACGTATGTGTGCATTTTTGCACGCTCACTGTTCATTATTAGGTGAATGGAATGGTTTTACTCCTCCCATTCCTTATAAGAAAAGGGGTTTAAACTTTAGGAAAAAACCTGACTCAAAAAATGAGTATATTCTCATTGAAAGTGTGATATTAATGGAGTAATTGCTATAGCTTTGTTTTGAAGTCTGATTTGACCTGTTAGCGTTTTAAATGTGTAAATTTATTTTGTTATATGTGGTTTTGAGACAGCAGTTACTGGTTGGACTGTTTTATTTATTTTTCTTTTTAAATAAACACTTATGGGAAGAGAAGGTTATATCTTATAAAATAGTTCTTACCTTTAACACGACGTAAGAAGTTCTTCCTTTGTGAGGGTGGTGAGGCACTGGAACCGTTGCCCAAAGAAGTGGTAAATGCTCCATCCCTGACAGTATTCAAGGTTGGGTTGGACGGAGCCTTGGGCAACATGGTCTAGTGTGAGGCATCCCTGCCCGTGGCAGGTGGGTTACGATGAGATGATCTTAAGGTCCTTTCCAATCCAAACTGTTCCATGATTCTGAGAGACAGAGAAAGAAGCTTTTCAAAGATTCTGCCAAGTTTGTTAATGCCAGCTTTTCCTGTATGAAAGAAAACATTTGGAAAGGATTGAGGATTGTATCAGTAAATAAAATGGGTTTTGGTTTGGCTCTGAAGACACAGTTCGTGAGGTTATATGACCTCCCGTTTTCAAGAAGGCTTATAGCTGTAGCAAGACTCACGTTGTCAGTAAGGCGTCACTAGAGTGTTCTTCCACAAAGAGTGTTCTAGTGGTTTTCTTCTCTTACCTCCCTCTCCCCACATTTCTTAGAGTAGTCTTTTGTCACTGTTGTTTGTTTTAACATTCCCTGGCATCTAAGTATGGTTTCAAGTACGAAGCGGTGAAACACTAGTTTTCCAACACTCTCATTCATATTCGTGCCCAAATTTAAAGGACGACTCATCTTTACTTGCCTCAAACAATATTCACAGGTTTATAGCATCTCTAATCGTCAGCTTTAGTGGTTTGCTTACACGTGGATAACAAGATCTCACCACTGTGTATATAGTTGAATCTTATTTCATTTCTCTGCATTTGAAAATCTCTCAGCTTTGTGCTAGATGAGGAGACTGAGAACCATGCTGTGTCTCACTAGTGCCTTTAACGTCTGCCAGAGCATTGTAGCATGTGACACCTGAACTGTGATCTGCTTCTAATTGCAGCGCCAGTAAATACTCATGGCTTATTTTTATGCTGCTTACATTTTAATGCATTTGAAACTTTTGTGTTGTTCTCACAGTTTTAACAGAGGATTGGGTTATGGAACATGTTTTATGTGTAATAAACAGAACCAGGCTTCTTTTCTCACCCTTTTTACTTCAAAGATGCACAAATGTACAAAAGTTTGTGGAAAGTGATGAAGTGTATGACACAGAGAGTAATGCACTATGCATGCTTCTCATGTGAGGGCATTTTGTTTCAGTTATGTCTGTTGGTGTATCCCCTGGAAATTTATTATGGATGCTATGAGCTGTATGGAAAAAGTAATACTGCTAAAGGGCAATAGCTAATAAATGCTATATAGGACTTCATGCTTGCATGGATCTTGCTGCAGAATCAATGTGCAATGTGAATGTGAATCTGGGTGAGATGCTCAGCCTGTGGAAGTGGCAGGCTTAGGGTCTAAAATGCAATATAATGCTTTATCTTCCAGTTTGTTTTCTGTGCTCTGTGGTAAATCGTACTGTTTGGACACTCTCTACTTGGCTTTCTCTTTCTTTGGGGCCCTGCCATGCTCAGCAGGAGTGCATTAAGATGGAGAGTTTTGGGTAGCTGAGCTTTCAGCCTCCTGCTCTGTTGCATCCTTCTAAGCTCTGCAAGAGAAAAAGAAAAGGAATTATTCATAAGAGAGATAATACTAGCAGCTACGCTGCCTGCAAGAGACAAGTTAACCCCATCTTCTTGTAGAAATCGAGCCTGTTTTGTGCTGTATCCTAAATTCCTTGTATGCAAAATGACTTCTAGCTGCCACAAGCTCCTCATCTGCCGATGCAATCAGTCCCATTTGTCCTTGTACACTCAGTTTTCTGAGGTTTAGGTTTTGTACAGATGTTGCACTCTGAACCCAAAGCTTACAGAATGCCATGAAGTACCCAGCGGCTTCAGTGGGCTCTAGGACCACTCCTTGATTTTAACTTCACCGACGCGTTTCAAAGGCCCAAATGATTAGATGGGGTTTTGAAAGTCTTTCTGCTTCATCTGTCCTAAATGTTACTGCCTCTACTCAGATTAAAGGTTGTGATTTTATAATGAAACCAGTCTGTGATGTGAGACTATAATACAACTTTCTACTTTCTATAGATATGCAGAGTATACATTATGTGTAGACATATAATTACAGTCAAGACCTTGGTTACACAAAGAGCCACAGAAGTCAAGCACAGTAGTTTTTTCTGCCATCTCTAATGAGATTTTGGATCAGTCATTAGCAGAGACAACGCCTTGTGGTGTTCTTACAGGCAGATCCCTCATGGACCTTCAGGAAACAGGATTAGTCCATCTACTTTCCTGTGAACGCTGTGTCTGGCAGACGTTTAGACCTGCATAACGTTTAACACGCTTAGAGGGAAAAATGGAGTTTGGATCTGTGTGCAGGCTGCCAGAAGAGACTGCTGCCTTCAGCTCGCCAGAACTATGTTTTTAAGAGTATGGGGTCTTTGAAATGGAAATGGAATATTGGGAAACTGGGGGGAGAGGGGGCAGTTGTGCCTTTTTCAGCTACAGTCAGTTCAGGTGGGTGCTGCATTTTGACTTTGCCTAGCTCATCTGGGCACACAGGCAATTGCTGGGGCCATTTGCAGGGACAGATGGTAATACTTAGAGATGTGAATCCAGATTTTCATTTAAAAATGCCACGAACTAGAAAATTCATACTTTTTAATTTGTAAAAATCACAAAAATCACATTTATTTTACACAATAATGATGCACAGACTGAAAAACCTGTGTGTTGTGTTAATAAAGGGAGACTATAAAAGTAACTTCATTCACTGTAACAGCTTTCCAGAAGAGCCAGAGCACAAAAGAGCTTTAACTGTATAGCTTTGGCCTTGAAACTGGCAAATACTTGTTCTATTCTTATTCAAGGACTTGACCAGCGGCACAGAATAAAACGGAGGTTGTTAGGGGGATATGCAGTGCCATTCTCTAGATTTAGCAATGGAATTTTATTGTACTCTTATGGCAATTTTCGCTACGATCTGTTCAGATCCATGTTGAGACCTCCAATACCAGGGCTGCGTGACTAAGAAATCCAGATCCATCTCCGTACCAGCAGCAAAAGGCAGTGAGGTTTGAACCCAGTTCTGTTTTTTTCACAGTGTTTAGTGAAAGGTTGTTCCTTGGTTCTGTCTGATACTCAGATCTCACTTACTCAAGACCATACCTAGGATCTGCCCTTGATGAGCCTGGATTGCTCAGCTAGCCATGGAGAAAGCTGAAGCTGTGGGGGCAGTTGTGCTGATGCCCGCTGTCCCTGGGCGCACAGCACCATGCACATATTTGTTCTGTGTGCCTCCAGCACATGGTGTGCTCTGTGGCTTGGTCCTTCAACATGGGGCTCCCCTGCTAAAGTGCATGTGCCAAATGTATTTCCAGTAGGCTCCTCCACTGTCGTGCCACAATCATGCCACGAAGACAGGCTAAGAAAGTTGGGTCTGTTCAGCCTGTAGAAAAGAAGGCTGTGTGGAGACCTCATAGCAGCCTTCCAGTATCTGAAGGGAGCCTACAGAGTGCTGGAGATAGACTCTTCATCAGGGACTGTAGCGATAGAACAAGGGGTAATGGGTTCAAACTTAAACAGAGGAGATTTAGGTTGGATATAAAGAAGAAACTCTTCACTGTGAGGGTGGTGAGACACTGTAACAGGCTGCCTGAGGAAGCTGTGGCTGCCCCATCCCTGGCAATGTTCAAGGACAGGTTGGATGGAGCTTTGAGCAAACTGGCCTAGTGAAAGGCGTTTCTGCCCATGGCAGGGGGGTGGAGCTAGATCAGCTTTAAGATCCTTTCCAACACAAAACATTCTATGATTCTATGCTGCACCATCCCCATGGCTGGAAGGAAGTTACTGGGTGGAACATCAGCTGCCCAAGGCAGCAAGAGGATGCCCGTGAGAACAGCCTTTGGGAGGTCTTTGTTAGACCTTAGCTTACATGTAGTCTCACCAGCTACAAGCCTGCTTTATCGAAAGAAACACACTCCCCAGGTCCTGTTTTTAGATGCTGAAGAAGGGCTGGTGTTCTGGAGTCACAACAGCACAGCAACCTCTGGTATGCAGAGCACCCTGCTAAGGAATGCACAAGGGCTCACAGTGGGTCTCCTCTAAACATTGCTGCTTCCGGACTTGCAGGGGGATCATTGCAGTTCTCTCTGCACCATTTGCTCCCCTTCACCTGCAAAAAAGAATGCCATTTAATGGACTCTGCAGCATATTTTGGCATCCTTAAATGTAAAACCATCTACAGAAATGGAAGAATATCTGTTTACATTTAGCTAAGACAAAAACTAGTCAGTTGAATTTCACTTTGATGATGCAAAATTACAGGACTGAAAGTGTGATAGAATAAATCTCCCAAGATCACCAAGTTCAAAGGTATATTTTCTGTTGAACAGTATGCATCCTGTGAAAGATTTGTTGATTAGGGTTGTTTTGTGAACCAGTCTCTCCAAGTTGTGGATCTAATCTCACCTTAAGAGTGCAAGGTTAAATAATGCTTTACACCTGCTCTTGCAGTTCAGAAGAGGCTGCTTCACAGTTGCTGTTTGATCTGATTTCAAGGTCTGCCACAATGCAAACAGAGATATCTTTATTCCTACCTCTGCTCAGAAGTCATGCTAGTTTCTTCAACTACTGTTGCTTTATCTGAACAAAACAACAACAAAACTGTCAGCCATTCCTTTGTGGAAAAATCTTCAAAGTCCACTAAGTTATCAAATAAATCAGCACCTAGCAACAGATTGCTCAGGATACGCATGAATGTGATCTGATTCAGTAATGAACAGCTCATTGCCAAATGTTTTTTCCTGTGATAGAGGAGAGCAGTGCCAGGTCGGGATCTGAGCACTTGATTTTTTATTTGCGTCATAAGTGGGCAGCATGTTTTATTTCAGCCTATTATTTTTTATAGCTGGAAAGGTTTCTGCATGATCTTGAAAAAGAAGGATTCTGATGAATTGAGCTCCTGTTGTGTGGTATCATCAGGAAGTCACAAGTAGAATTGGCTGGTGTAGTCATGCAGCGCCTGGTTAGGTGCTGCTGGTTTAACCACCAGCTGGCTTGAAGGGAGGGGTTGGTCAGTCTTCTTGTTTACCACTGACAATCAATGATTTAAGATCTTGAAAAGCTGAAGAGATAGAAAAGAGGTAGAGAGGTAGAAAGGTAGTGAAGATTCCTTCCTTCCCCTCCATTTTCCATTTTGGCTGAAGGATCTCACTATGGGCAGCAGCAGTAACTGCTTTGCCTGGGGAGGAGTGATTGCTGGGTTTGGTTCAGGAGGAGGATCTGACAGCTGAGAGAGCCAGGAGCTAAGCTTAGCATTACCCCAAACTTCCTCTGTGACCCCCAAGGCAGTCACGGGGTTTCATAGTCCCTCTTCCTCCACAGCAGGAAAAAGAGCAGCTGCCATCCTTAGAGAAGGGCTGGGAAGCTGTGCCAATTGGTGTTGGGAAAGCCCTATGAAATGCAAGTCAAAATACCATTTGTTGTCTTACACATTGGAATAATTCACAGCAAGTACTTCATTTTGAAGACAGCTGTTTATTTAAAGATGCAGTTCATAGTCATGTTCTTAGCATGGTTTTAAAGGGCTCACTTGTTCCTGTTGCGATATTTCTACGAGTGATTTGCTGAAAGAGAAAGGGGAAGCTCTTAAGTGTATAAAAATTGCCATCAAAGGCACAAAGTAAATTGCAAATGGACAGGCCATGCTATTCTTTGTTAGCATCTTGTGCTTCAATAAAGTTTGGAGTTTTTGCAACTATGGCAAGTGAAATCCAACTGTATGGTACTTGTGTGTCTATAACACGATGTTCCTTTCCCAAATGGTGGCTGAGAGTAGCTGAAGCATTTGATTCCTCTTTACTGTATAACTTAAATAGCCCTTTTTTAATAGTAAAGGGATTAGCTTCACTAGTGTGTTTATCTTGGGTTGGTTTATTAGGTTTGTTCTATCAAGTGATCTAAAAGTAAGGGCTGAAATCCCTGAGGATACAGCGCAGTAGTCAACACAAAATAAATAGCAAGAAAATTAAGTTGCAGTAGGTACCTGAGCATGTTTTTTAAACCAGATGAAATATTATTTGTATTTTACAAGTTCAGAAACTGGTTTTACAAGATAGGCAACATTATCACTCAACAGCACAGGGCCATATACAAACATAAGGCTGAGGGAAAGAGAAGGGAAGCGGGGCTGTGCATGGATTGGCACCCTTCCTCTTAAGACCAGGAGTGTGCATCAGCTCAAGTAATATTGCTGAGGGTCGGTGCTGCCTCTGGTTATCTGGTGCTACTATACCTTAGGTTCATTCCTTTGGGGGGAGGGGGGTGAAAAGTGAATAAAATCTTCAAAGATATAAAGTGGAACAGATTCTTTTGCCCCAAGAGAAAAAGAAGAGTTGGTGGCACTATAACACTACATATGTATGAGACATTAGTCAGATTTTTTTGTTCTGAAAAGCCAAGGTATCATTATTTTTCTATAAAATCGCTGTATTTTTAAAGTAAAAAGTTTTAAACAACAATGAATGATTTTCTGGAAGTTGAGAATACATGGAAATTTTTATTTTGCTAGCAATTTAGAAAAGGTTTTTTTTTCACTTTGTAACAAGAGCCAAAAATCTTCTGGGTGAAATAAGAACATGAATCAGTTTTTCACTTGCCAATGCCATCCAGTGCTATGGGGGTGATAATTCTTTTTATTAATTCACTCCAACAGCAAAAGCTAATGTAGAGACTGCCATCCTGGCAGTGTTCAAGGCTGGGATGGACAGGGCCTTGAGCAACCTGCTCTAGTGGAAGGTGTCCGTGCCCATGGCAGAGGGATTGGAAATGGATGAGCTTTAGGGTACTTTTCAACACGAACCATTCCATGGTTCTGTGATTCTCATGTTAGAGACCCAGCAGAAGGATTTTAAGGGATTCTGTGACAAGTGAAGTGTCTCAGAGTCCTTCAGGACTGTATTTTTTAAAAATCATCTATGGGTTTCTGAAGAGCCTTTGACTGACATCCTTAAGCAGAGGCCATCCAAGATGTGCAGTGTCTGTGACTTAAGTGTGTTTGCTGCATCACTCCTTGTTTATTTTCAGCTGTTCACATGATGTTAGTGGTTTCATTTCCTTCTGGTGGGCACTTTCTCAGAAGCTAGTCTTTCTGTTACACAAGTGACATCTGGATCAATTAAAACAGACGTTAAATGAGCATCCAAAATGGCATTTCATCTTCAAAGGTGAAGCTTAGTGGGATTTTGAATGCCTGCTTTGGTCTCCCATCAGTGCTTTAAATGCAGTGTGCTTTAAATGAGAGTCTTTAGCAGGCCCCTCTCCTCCTTCCTGCAGAAATCAAGGAAATAAGGTTTCCCTTAGAAAATATTGTATCAGAATGTTCCCAGTTACTACAGTCCTGTGTCATTACCTGTGCATGCGCAGGTGTGAGAATTCATAAATGGCCTTTGCTGTACTGCATGGCTTAGTACAGCCAAACATGCTGTAGCAGAAATGCAGTAATAGAAGAGGGAAAGTAAAGAGTGTTGCCTTATATGGTGTGCAACGCATGCAGGCAAGACCTTAGCTATGTTTCCCTTGTACTTTACATATCTCCTGGGTGTAGAGAGACACAGATTTTCAGTCTTCAATTCTAGTCAAGATGAAGGAAAGAAGGGATGGGATGAGCAGTGCCATTGTCTCCCATAGCAATAGACTGTATGGCGCAAGATAGCATTGCTTCTTGCTGACAGCCAGAAAATAAACAATACTGAGAAAGGTCTGAACAGATCATATTATCTACTTAAACAAAATCTCCAAGCTCTGCATTTTAAACGAATTAAGCTAAAAAAAAAAGAAAAAAAGTTAAGCTTTAGCCTTTTCTCTTTCCAGCCCTTTTTCAAACACCTTACTTATGAGTTGTATCGTTCTGGTTTCCAGAAATCATTAGCGCTAAGGTGTATTTCCTGAGGTCCCACTGTCTTGTCTTTTCTTCCATTTTCTTAGAAAATGTCCCAAATCCTATCCTGAGCACAGAAACAAGGTCATTTGATTTCAATTTCACGTTCTTTAATTAACTTACTCTCTTGCTTTGGCTGTCTCATGGTAGTTGGTCACAGTGTCTTGATATAAGCTCTAGAAGCACCTCAGAAAATAGTAAGAAAAGCCGCGCCTGTACCTTGGATAAGATCATTGCGAAAGACTGACTGTGATGCAGAGCAGTGCCAGTTAAGGGAATGTTTCTGTATTAGTGGAGATAAAGTTATGTGACTGTATATTTTCAAACCACTTTTGTCCTGGGTTATGTAGGTAAAAACACAGCTCTTAAAAATGGCTAATTTAAGATGCACCCATTAAACTTGTGTGTTTGTGAAAAACTCCAAGAACTGTGGGGGGATGTCCTGAAAGGCAGATACGTCAACAGGCCACACTTCATCCAAAGAACTGAATTCCTAATTTCTTTGCATCCTATTGGTTTCTTTTCACATCTGCGTGAAGTGAGTGACAGCATTTCATACTGAATTTATCCACAGTGACACAACATCCACAAAGCCTCCAGTTTTGCAACCTTAGCTTCTAAAATGTTTGTGCTTCTTTTTCAATGTGTGCATTCAGACTTTATTCTTTTTTATATGTTACCAGTGTGAAGAAATGCAGGGCTGTGGGTTAGATTCGGAACCTGTTTACAGTCTTTCTTCCAGTGTAACTTGTCTGAATTTGCTGGAGTCAGTCTTGATTTACACGAAAGTTAGTTCGCAGATCCTTGTTTTCTTCATCTTTCAGCTTCTTGATGGCTCTGGTCCCCTCCATTTTGTAAGAAGTGACTGTTGTTGCTAAAACATTTGTGATTATGACATATTTTTTCCTATCCAGACTTAATACCCAACAGACTTTCCAGGCTGGTTTAAGATAATATCTTTGGTGAGGGATGGTAAAGAGGAAGCAGAGCTTGTGTTTGCTGCAAGGACAACATCCCCTGCCATCCCACCACTTCTTCTTCCACCACCACCACCACCGTGCTCAGGCAGTAAACACTGTGTTGGTTAGAAGGACCAGGATGTCCCAGGCAGGAGGGATCTGTAGCAGAAGCTATAAGACCACTGGCTTTTCTCCTTTATTTTGTTTAAATTGTTAGTTCCAACCATTAGGAGTGAAGACAAGGCTTGTTTTCTCACCTTTTTCCTCCCTAATTCTTTATTACAGAATAGGATGAAACTTACTTTAGTCCCAGGCAACATGTAATATGTAGGGGTGAGCGAAAATACCTCATTTATTGTGAAATATGCTGCCCACTACAGATTTTGAGAAAGTCGAAGGCTCCTTAGGCTGATTTAAACCTACAGATAATCTAGATGCATAATCCTGCTTGCTATGGAACATTGTTCCTGTTGTTAGAAAAGCATATATTGCTCTAGACAAACCAGAACCCGTCAAATGATATGTGTTTTTAAGTTTGTTTTAGTTTTAGGGCTGAAAGGGAGAAAATTGCTTGGTTTTTTTCAGTACCTTTGAATCGAATTGATGTGTTCTGAAGGACTCACAGGGTGTACTGTTAAATAGCCAGCACTCTCATCACTGTTAATCTCCACTGCAACAACAAAGACAGCAGCACTTGTCTGGGTGCTAGCTAACCTTGCTGTCAATGAAGTGAAAGGAGTAAAGCTGTGTGAGGTGTAAAGTGCTCACTGTCATCTCTCTAACTACAACAAGGTGGCAGCGTACCTCAGAACATTACTAATGCATCTGTATCTGCATCTGGCTGATCATTTGCTGCCCGTTCTCTGGGACACCACTGGACATTCTGCGCCTACTGCTACAACAGCACCCCTGGGCTTGGAAGAGTCGTAAGAAGAGATGCTATTGATTATTTGTCTCTGGTAGAATAATGGCCATGGCAGGTCACACTGTAGATCTTCCGTGATGATCAGTATTAGACATTAAACCACAAATTTAAGCATCAGGCTGCATTGTGTGTATATACAGATACAGCTATTGGTATGTATGGAAGGGATCATTGCTACAATAGCCCACTTTCAGTAACTGGTTTTGTCAGGGGAGCGTCCTGAACCAAAGTTTGTGTCCAAGTTGCCATTCTTACTAGCTACTCACAGTCACAGCCTCTGTATTTTAGCTCGTTTATGCTTCTGTCCTGCAGAACATAGCTGCCAGTAGCTACCACAGTTAAATGGTGCCACACAACAGGGGTGGCTTTTAACCACAGGTAGCTGGGGGTTATTGTCATGGTCAACAAGTTGAAGTGGATGGTGGAGCAAAATTTGATTTGTGGGTGCTAAAGCTGTAGCTTTAATTAGTCATCAGGTGCTAAGGCCTGCACTTCAATTAGGCATCGGGAATCCTTAACCTGCATGTTCTCTGGCTGCTGGGAAGAGCTGATTTAAATGATACTGAGGGATTCTCACATGGATCTGCAAAGCATTTCTGTCATCTCACATTTGTTCTTTCCATTCAGTGCTCACTTTTCCAACTTGCTCTTTCTGTATCCTCAGCTGAGGTCCTGTGTGTGGCTCTGCACATGCCAGCAAGGATCCACTGAGCATGGGGAGCTCTGCCTTTGTTTGGAAAGATCCCAGAGGATGAATGAGCATGTTTGTACCTGCGTGTATATAGATTGTGAGCAGTGTCTCGTACTCCATGGGAAAGGAGAGGAGGAAATCTTTATGTAGCTGTCCCAGAAGCATGTGTTGTCCCATGTACCTGTTGCTCTGGCAATCCTGCTGCTCCAAGCTGCAGCCACCAGTGTAGCAGGGTCTGTACTTAAGGACTGTTTCGGCCTCTGTTTTGGCCTCATAATGGGCACAGATTGCTGGGGTGAGTTACCCCCCAAGAAAAGAAAACACTGATCACAGCCCCCAGAAGGACTTCTTCATGCTTCTGTCACAGCTTCCTTATTCCCCACCGGTTGTCTTTCCTGGATCCTGAAAAATCTTTAATTTCCTTTCAGACTGGTGCTTGGGGCATCTGCTCTGCTGTCCTTCACATGGACTTGCACTTGGCAAGCAAAAAGCTCTGAGCTGTCTGTGTATTACAGTGTAGTATGAATCATGGCAGATGAAGGTCTAGAAAGCTACCTGAGTTACCTGGGATAATGAGGTGTACTAGGGAAGTGAGAAGTCATGAGACCCTGGAAGAGCTTGCCCACAAAAGTTGCAGATGCCCCATCCCTGGCAGTGTTCAAGGCCAGGTTGGATGGGGCTTTGAGCAAACTGTTCTAGTGGAAGGTGTCCCTGCCCATGGCAGGGGGTTGGAAGTCCATGATCCCTTCCAACCCAAACCGTTCTATGATTCTAAGTACACAAATATTTGCACCCTTCCTAAGACACATGTTCATCTGTGTGTTTCAGAGGAGGAACTGTTTGGTTTTTTCTTTTACTCTGATTGAATTTGTTTGGCTGCACATAGGCCCAGAGATGTAGCTCTTGAGAAGACTGGGAAAAAATAATTTGGAAACAAGAGAACAAGGTGAAAAAAAGACAGACATGATTTTAAGAAGTGTAAATAGAGGGCAAATATTCCTATGAGCCCGTAGAGATGATACCATTTTCTTATTCATTTGGAATAGCTTTTGGGTTTTTTTTTGTTTTGACAGCTGCTATATGAGCTTCTTCCGTTTTACTGCATATGCAGCGTTCTGATTTACAGCTGATTGCGAAAGTACCAGTGACTCCCTTAGTTAAAGCAAGATTCTTATCTGAGGTGTTTTTGCCTTCAAACTTCTTAGAATCCAGATATCTACTTTTACTGGAATTACATTCTTGTATTACCCTCCAGCCTGATTCTGTTCTTGGAATCAATTTGGCTATTCTTTTGCAGTCAAAACAAGAACGTATTTCATTTGTTATTTTGTTTCTGAGATTTATTTTTTTTCGCTAGGAGAGAACATGGACAGACACAAACTTCCTGAAAGTACTTTTTAGGATGAAACAAGCTTAAAACCAGTGACTCAGTGGCACAGCTTTTGTTGATATTTGTGGAGATACTGCCTCTTAACAAGTGGTCCTATGGCTTTAGAGGTAATGATTGCAGAACTGGATTCAGGCTGGAATTCATTGCAGGTTCGTTATTATTAACAGCTGCTTCTCCTGGTTGTAAATCCTGTCACTGAAGTTCAGGATTTTGTCATAAAGATGAAAATCTCCTCTGCTAAGATACTTGAGGGAGATAATCCTGGCTGGGAGAAAGGTGAGACTGGGGCTACAGGCAGAGTGCATGTTTGCATGAATTCTTGCACAGTTTGCTCTTAAGGAGTGCAAACTAAACTCAACTGCCCTCCCTCGTCTGGGGAGATCAGACAGCGAAAAGTGTTGCTAATCTTTCCTAAGAGAGGTGTTTGGTTGGTGAATATTGATTCACTGTGGAGTATTTCTCATGAGTTCTGATCTCAGGTTGGAACAAACTTGTATCTGGCCCACAGACTAAGAAAAAACAACCAACCAAGCAAACCACAAAACAAGCAACAAAACCAACCAGCTGTAGTAGATGATCAGAAGAGTCAATACTTGGCTGAAATGATTATCTGTGGTCTGGTTGGGAAGATGGAGAAATCAATAGCTACATGACGACTTGTTGGACAAGTGTTTTTGTTAGTTCTAGAAGGTATTTTTCTGCTTTAAATTGCTTGCATAACAGCAGGAAATAGAATCCAACTCTGAGGTTTAAAGTGTTTGCGCTGTGAAAATCCTTTCAGTTCAGTCTTCTTCAGATATTTATGAGCAAGTGGGAATTAGACCTTAGCAGAAGTTTTATGAAGCATGAATATGCATAAACAAATGCACACATTTGGATATGCATGTCTGCACATTCTGCATTAAGGTCCTTATTTCCTACTTGGGAGAAAAAATAAAGTGGCTCAGTATTACACAACAGAATTTAGGTACTTGAAGTAATTAGGGCAGTGTATGTGGCTTGGGGAGGAGCATGAAGGTGGCTTTTTGTATGCAATCATAACTTCTATCTGACTCATTAGAAGATGAAACGTGTAAACTGGCTCCCCAGACTGCAGCACCTTGTTGAATTGGAGTTGCAACTGCTCCACAGTACAAAACTGACTTCCCATATAGTGTTTTGAGTCTACCAGCATACCAGCTGCTTTGGAGATCATATGCAGCTGTGAAAGAGGCAGCACTTTGCTCAGAAGTGGCCTGCGTAGAGTGGGATATGAAGAGGCTAATAGTTTTACTTCCAGTATTGTTTGTGTACTTTTTGCACAGAGAGAAAATAAGTTAATCCTTTGTTGTAGCCTCTCCTTTTGTAACTGCAAAGGTCTAGCATTATGCATGTGTTACATCTACCTTTTCTCCTGTTCCATTTGTAGAGGGTGTGTGGTGTTAATCAGTAATACTACCTGGGGAAAGAATCACAGTTTTAAAAGGTTTTTGTTTGCCAGTTTTTCCTAGCAGTTTTCAGTTTTTTGGGGCATACTGTGTGAAAGATGCTGTGTGTACCGTACCTGGAGAAAACAAGTTGACATAGGAAAAGAAATTGGCATAGGAAAAAAAAACCAGACCTGGGAGACCTAGAAATACTGTCTCCCTTTAAGCTAAATTACTAACGCATACTTTGTAGTAGACAAACATTGTACTGGAGTAATTTCCTGGCATTCAAACATATATCTGAGAACACCTGCTATTATAATTCCAGCTTTATGTTCCAAGTGAATAGAATCCAATAAATGTTGCATTTTGTGTATACAGGCTTCAGTTTCATTTTACATAAACCACACACTGCACTGTGTTTTTCGGCTTCCTTTGTTTATTGTTCTGAATATCTTTTTGTACATGGTAACACTTCAAGAAGATTTGCTATCTTTTTGAGGCGTACTGAATGAGGAGATGTATTCCCCAGATTTATTCTCCCTGTGTTAATTGTCTTACAGTGTAAATAAATCCAGCAAAGCTAAGCCAGGAAATCACATTTTATGTTAAAGATTATGATGGTCAAGTGAATTTGACGCACAGAGCCTGTTTGTTCACCGGTTAGTGGTACTTGTAGTGCTGTGCTGTTCTACATTGTCTGTCTTTGGTCAACAGATCAGAGTATCATAAAAGCTTGTTTGGTCCATGTTGTTCTTCTGAATGCTTTGATCTAGTGAGGTATGTAGCTTCCCTGATACTTCTGTTTGTTAACTGTACTTTCCCACTGTTCCTACTAATCCTTGGTAATGCAAGTATTATTAACACTTTTAATAACAACCAAGGGAGACATGAGTTTGATTTCAATTTTAGTTTCTACATTCACATCATCATTTTGCATAGAGTAATAACATATTGCTTTGCTAGCTGCAGCTTTTTTAGCTATGTAAAAGGAGAGAACTTCTCATCATTTGTGTTCTGAAAGTATAATTTTTAAAATTTGTGTTTTAAAAGGCATAATCAATTCATTGTTAACCAAGAAAAGGAATCTGTTCTTCCACTAAAATACTTAATTTGCAGTGTTAATTTGCAAAAACCCAAGGGATGATGGGGATTGATCCTGTGATGGGTGCTTAATTTGATGCTTCTGATGCATGCAGTCCTCTAATCCTAATGACTTTCAAATGATGAAAGAAATGAGTTGTGTTCATCTGCCATCGCCTGAGAATCTTGCTTGCATGGATCAATGCTGCAGTCAGTTGAGAAGACTGATAGAAAATGACAGCACATAATCTCATTCCAGTGAATCCGGCTGCTCCTAGCAGGTTATTACAGGTTTCTCTTGATACCTGTAGGTTTTGCACTTCTATTTTTCTGGTTTGTAGTCTTTCAGACTGCCTTTCCCAAACCTGTATCACCCGTGCAGGCACAGGCTGGTCTCTGATTCATTCTTGCTGTTGGAGAGTTACAGAATGGTACTTACAGGTGAAGAAAAGATCCCAAAAGGAGGGAAGCTCTTTGCTCAGGTAGCTGCTACTACACACGCTGCAGCAGCAGGCGTGCTTTGATGAAAGGGGAAGAGAGCTGGGCTGAAAAAGGACAAAACCTGTTGTGGTCTTCCCCTTTCTTCTGTGCCCTGTGGAACAAATATTCAACCTGTAGCCATAAGCACACCATGTGGTTGTGCATTATCCTGAAAAAGACCATTGAAAAGAGATTAGTTATAATTTGTTTGATTTATAACATTTACTGATGTTCCCTTTTTATATTTCTTGATTCGTCCCTCATTTGTCTTCAGAACAATCCTGCAAATAGAAAATCAGTGATGAATTAGTTTTGTGTAGTTGACCAGAAGTTTGCTGCTGACAACTATGTATTAAATATGCTGATTTATGGTGAAGGTTGAAGCCCTTTCCTTTGGTCCCCATGGCAAACTGAAGAAGAAATGGCTTGTGTTTGTCCTCCAGCCTAAGTCCGCTGTCAGTGAGGAATGGGTGATGGGGACGCTTTTGTAGGCACAGTTCATTCTCAAGGCTAAAGTGGTTCTGCTTTCCTTGTCAGGCAGCAGTATCTGAAGCAAACAAAAAAGGTCTTATGAGCCAGCAGATATCTTGTATGACATGTATTCATGCAGAAATTGCTGTGGCCTCTGGGTTACCTTTGCTTATGCAAGAGAGAAGACAGCAGTGCGGGAGGAGGGGGCATGCTCCCAGCCCTGCGGTGCAGCACAGGCAGAGCTGGGCACCCGCACAGGGCTGGTGGGCTTCAGGGGAAGCGAGTATCCAGAGATGTCTGTCGTGCTGGTGGTGGAGCTTTTCCTCATCGCTTCCCTGCCCTCTGCCTGGGAGCAGAGCCAGCCCCACTGCTGGGCTCTGACAGGAGAGCAGGCACAACCTGCTGTGGAGATCTTACCCATGGCAAAAGAAGGTAATACGTTACTGAAAACTGTAAATAGAAAACACTGAGGCAGTGCAGGGTGTCCTGAGCTTCTACAGGCACAGGCATTGAAATGATGATGGTTTATGCTCTCTGCTCAGAGATAAACTTGCATTTTCCAGACATTTCCGTAACTTTCACCCAGTCTGAGGAGCTGAGATTCCTAAACCAATGCACCTGCTTGTCACCTCTTAAGGCATGATGTTTCCTGAGCATTTAGTGAGCTGAAAACACAGATATCCGCAGCATCACACAGTAGGAAAATGTCAGGGCTATTTGATGAATCTTTTGAGTCCTTGACATGCAAGTGAAGTACAACAAAAAAGCATAGGCCCCTGTGAATTCCCATGCTGCTTCTAAGACATCTGCTGCTTTTGATTTTTGTAGGCTTGGTTGACATGTTAATTAACACAAAATGAAAAACGATGCTTTTGTATTTCTCTTGGAGCTCTTTTTGGTGTTAGGTTTGCCCATGAGTGCCTTTGGGCTCTCTAGGACTGTCAGATGTAGGAGGTTCTTCAATTAGCAGTGGCTTTTTTTGGTCTGTCTCTGTAAGTATGCCACTTTTGCTTCTCCTTTTCTCTTTTCTCTGATTTCCCCCTGTCATTTTACAGTAGAAGCTGTAATGTCACTGAACCACTGCAGTTGCCTCCCTGACCTTTCTGTAATCAATCCAGGAAAGAGAGAAGGCCTTGAAAGTCACAGCCTCGCCTTTGCTCTGGCTGTACTTGAAAAAACAGGGTTTGGGCAAGAAGAAAATCAGCCACGCTTTTAGAGGAGTTATCTGAACCCTGGAACTCAGTTGTAGTTCTGGTGCTGACTGTCACATTTATAACTTGCAGATGCATTTCCTGATGACAACAGTGCTTGTTAAAGGAACTGGGATTTCTGTAGAAGAATATTTCCTATACTGCGATATGGAAAATCTCATCTGACCATTCTGTGATGCAGGATGAGTAATGGGAGTGGGAGTGATGTGCAAAAAGTAATATGGTCAGGGGTCCTGAACAGTAGCAGAGAACAGAAGTAGAAGAATCTTGGACTAAACACAACAACCCTGGTTACTGTTCCCATTACTTCCATTTATCTGTGTTGTTCTTTGGCCACTCTTCAGTGCTCTGTTTTTATTGAGAAGTGTGGTGCCCAGGCTGGGTGCAGTACTTTTACTAAAGTGTTGTCTACAGGTGAAACATGGCCTGAAATGTGTACAAATAGATTCCAAGATGAAGTTTGTTTTTGCAACAGCATGACATGGGCATGTATTTGTGACCCTGTCTGATCTCCTCATCCACTCATTCTCTATCTTGCATTTGTGCCGCTGATAACTACAACTTCATTTGTTCATACTGTATTATCATCTTATTTTAAACCCGTTCCAAACGATTTATCAAATCCTTTTAACTTCTAATTCTGTCCTCCCATGTGCTTGTAGTCCCTTCCAGATGCTGTCTCTACTGTGTATAGAAAATGCATGTTCTCTATTGCACTGTCTCAGTCAAGACCTAAGTGAGTATCAATGGTATGGCCTTCCTGTTTGGCAGCAAACCACTGAGAAGCACTTTCTAGACTTTCTAGTTTTGTATTGTGAAGGAGCATAAAAAAGCTGTATATTAACTGAAGATACAGAGCATCTACTGTCTTACAGAAAGGCCTTTTATCCATCCTACTGTAGGAGGAATGGTGACGTGATCTGTCTCTGATAAACCCACATTAGCTTTTCCTTAACACTCTATAACCTTCTGGGTGCTTGCAAAGAGAGAACTCATTTCCTTTCCTGTTTCCATGTTTCCTGTGAACTGGAGTTCAGCAGAGCCAGGAAATTACTTTATTTGTTGCTCCCAGAAAGATGGCAAATTTTCTATTGAACGGAATTTCCCCATCACAGTCCACTCTCTCTTATGTGGAGGTAACTATAAGCTATTTAATTTTGATTTTTTCTGCATTATTATAGAAACTGTGTTTTCCATTTATACTTTAGAGAAGTATAAATGGATTCAGTATGGAAAAATTCTGTTAATCTTACTTTCAATAATCACTGCTGAATACAGTGCCCTTTATTTAATGAATTACTATGGCAGTGAAAATTGTGGTACTCCACTTTCCAAATGGTGGGAGTCTGAAAGCAGTCTTGTCTCTGATGTGAAAGCACTGCTCAGTCTGTAGCTGTTACTATTGGGAGATCTAGATCCATCAGTGCAAATTCACTCCAAAAAAAACTGAAGCTCTTAAGACAACTCATTTCTCTTTGCACAATATATAGAGAGTGCTTGGATAGCAATTTAGGAGCCACAGTTAAAAAAAACAAGTTAGGTGGATGAACTTGGGCAACAGGGAGACAGTAAATGCACTTTGAAGTCAATGGTTTACTGCGTAAATTGATGCTGTCACTTAATCTCCTGAAAAAAAATATGAGCACCTCACTAAACGTGGAATGACCTGAGAGGGACTCTCTGTAATCACTTTTGGCCACAATTACGACTATCCAAAATGCTGAGACTAAAAAGACAGGCTGATCAGCCAACTAATTTAGGTCATGATCCAAATTGCACTAGAACTAAGGGATGGACTGTGACCTCATGAGAACTGAATTGAGCTCTAATAGATAAAAGTATTCACTAAGCACAAGACACTGCAGAACAGTTTTCTTGCTGTTCTAAAGTTATATTTAGTTTAAAAGTTTCAAGCCTCTTTTCAAAAATAGTATCTACCTGTGATGAACTGTGAATGACTGCTCTGGATTACAGTAGAGCAGGAGTTAGTGAAACCTTTGTCTATTCTTGTCTTTCCTCCATTTTTCAGCTTAAGATTTCTTCCATATCTTAACCCTAACCAACCTTGAGCTTAATTATTTTTCACATTACTGACTTCCACAGTTTCAGCTTGATAGTTCTAGGGAATAGATGAATCACAGAATCAGGTAGGCTGATCAGGACCTCTGGATGTCTCTATTCCCACTTCCTGCTCAAAGCAGACCTAGTTAGAGCGGGTGCCTTGGGTTTCTTGCTAGTGAGTTTCGAGTATCTCCAAGAATGGAGTCTCCATGACTTTCTGGGCAGCCTGTCCCGTGGTCTAGCCAGAACAGCACTCTGTTCAGCAGATGACATCAAAACCAGAGCGCTGCAAGACAATGCCATAATTTCAGTGGACAGACAAGTATCCTGGGTTTCCTCTAGCAACAAGCAGGCCTTCGCAATTGTCAAAAGGCCTAAAGGGACAAAATGTGCAATAGATACTTCATCATAATACTTTTTATTGCCTCACTTAGGGTTTAACTGGCATCTGTAGTCCTGTAGGAGTTTTTCAGACAGGGAGAAAATCCAGTCTCAGCTTGACCACTGTATCTCCCATTAAGTTTTTCTGATTGGATTTCTTTATTGGCTGCTACAGAGTTTGCTATTTAGGGCTGATCCTTTGGACTGGCAGAGATCTCCAGGAAGCTGTGGTGAACATAGAGCTGTCTAAACTAGCAGCTTAGTCCTTTACCTTGACCCAGTCACAGTGTCACTTTTTCTGGGTGTGTGTAAGGTTGGTTTGGGAAAATAAGAATTTGGAGACCTGTGAACTATAAGCCAAAAACTTTAAAAGTATACAAAATCTGACATCTCCTAGTTTTTGTCTTAAAACATGATCTTAAATCTCAGGAACTCTCAGTATTTTAGAATACTGAAATTCTGCACTGATTAGCCTTGCTGTACAGCCTTGTACTCTCTAGAGTTATTGAAGCCAACTTCTTTTGGGTCTGAAAACTGAGATGTTAATACTACTAATTAACTCCTGGCCTGCTAAAATGGCAAGAGTTATAAAGTAGCTTTCACTTTGACTGATTGGACTGTTTGGATGTCTTTAGGCTACTTACTTATAGCAAGAGTATGAGGACAGTACTGTGAGCAGTGGAAGAAATTCCTGGCTGCTTAGCTAGGAGACCAAATGTTAATTTTTGTTAGTGCTTAAATTAAATGAAAGCACCTTTTTTTTCAATTCTTCAGTAACCAAAGTAAATTGATTACAGAAGTGAAACGATGACAAGCTTAATACACCCTTTTATTGTGCAAGTTCAATGTGCCAGTATTAGCCCGCAGTCTTCATGACTTGCTTATGAATATTGTACATTGCTTTGCAGTCACTTAATAAAATTAAACTTCCTGAGCTGAAGAGAAATAGTTCAATTATTTTTAGAATAACAGCCCAGATATCCATAGCATGGAGATGAGAGTCACATTTTATCAAAATACGTCCTCAGTAGACGACACTTTGCAAAACATGTCTTAATGGAGATAGTGTTTAATCTCACTGTTGTCTCTGGATTTTATGTATGTGGCTGAGTTCATGATTCAACTCTATTTAATCCAGTGGTTTTGCATGATACTGAGTCTTTGGATTGGAGAGCTCAACTCTTAATCAAAGCAATGCTTTAAGGAGCTAAAAAATCTTATCATGAACACACATGCACCAATACCACCATCCTCCCACCCCCCAAAACCAAACCACCATCACACATTAAAAAACAATACTTCCTGGTATGAAAAAGAAAGTTAGGAGCCACCCTTGCCTCCTAGAAGAGGTCCTTAATACAGACTCTGCATATTCTTCCTGCACCGGAATTCAATTATTTCCTTTTTATTTATTTTTCTTAATGCCTAGAAAGACCTTAGTCTTTGAGAACTCTTGCTTACCCCCTTCAACTCCATTTTTGGGCTCTTTTCTCTCTTATTGCCTTCCGTCTTTATAGGAATAGCACTGCGTACATTTTTTATCAATCTATCTTTGGTGTCTAGCTCAAGAAGTTACCCATTTGTGTTGATTTTTACCTTAAACTGTATGCAATACTTGGGATCAGCTAGGGAATTTGTTCTCATAGGTTTGATATCTGTGGAGCCCTGGTAGCCTCTGTGAGTGGAAGCTGTAGCACCTCCAGGGCCTTTATACCATGCTCATGACCGTAGTGTTTATGAGAAATGGTATTTGGTTTCACAGCAGCCTGGGGCTGTGGTCAGAACAGATAAAAGCTCCTGGAGTCTCATTTTGGGGATTGCATCTCCTATTTCCACCCTACAGCCAGGGCAATGCCCATGTGTGAGCGTTTCTTGTCCCTGGAGTTTTCTGTGCATCTGGGTGCAAAGTATATTTTGGCTCTGGCTTCAAGACCATCAAGACTAAAAGTGAGGAAATACTCCTGGGCTGATAAGTGACTGAAGGAGGGCAATCGATCTAATGACTCTGTTTCCTAGATACATGGGAAAATTACTGCATTTTAGAAGTAAAAAAAAAAAATAGTTTCTAAGTTTGAGTAGGTTTTTTTGTTTTGAGTTACATTTGTTAAGGATGCATACTGGTAATTGATGGACATGCGGATGTAATCTCTATGTAAGTAAGAAGACCGATGCTATCACTGATGGTCCATGCTTTAGTGTTAACTGGTAGTTATGTGTTAGGTGCTTAAGTAAGTGCTGTGCAATGTTAATGCACTTTGCACTGAAGTGGGTAGTGTGATGTTCCATAGCTGGAGAGTAAATATGGCATTTAACTCATTTATATCACTGTAGAGTTAAAATTTGATTAAGATATCTGACAGAAAATGGTTCAGGGAATGTATTTGCAGGAAACACAGATAAAATTATTTCTAAAAGGAAATTTAAGTGAGTAGGAAACAGACTGAAAGTGCTAGTGAACAAAGTGCTACTGGTATGATTTAGTTGTCCTTCTAATTTTCCTCAGTAGGGATTAGAGTTTGTTGCTGGTTTGTGGCCAGGATGCCCAGCAGTGCCATAGAAAGCATTTGATCAGGTCACTCATAAGCCTGCTGGTTTTACAGCATGCAGAGAAAAGCACAGAAAGTACTAGGCATGAACAATAAAATAATCTTCCTTTGTATATTTAATTATTACTAAAACTGGAATAGTGCAGGGTACATGAAAGGACCAAATGAATGTGCTTAATGAATGCCTGTGTGTAGACTTAAAAATAATTCAGTGGAAACAGAAATTCCTGTGCTTTTAATTGACTTGTGTTTTGCAGATCAGAGTGGCTGATGAGTATAAGAGACTTGCAGACCTTAATATCTATTAATTTAAATCGTATGAGTCATTAACTGTTCTTTTCTCCTTTTTTTTTTTTAGAAGAGGTACTCACATACTTGATCAGCTCTTGATGAGGCAGCTCCATTTGATTTCTCCGTGTAATTGCAGTTCGTGCACATCCGCAAGTAGCGATTTTGAGCTTTGCTTTTCATTTTCTCTTGTTCCAGTAAATCAGTCACAGAAGAAAATGTGGAGCTATCTGAGGGGAAGATCTAAGTGCCCTGCCAGGATTCCTTAAGATCAGACATCTAGCAGAGCCTAGAAAGAACAATGCCATCTGGATACGGAAAGAACCCTTCAGATGTTTTTGCGTCATACGGGGTTATTTACATGGTAAATACGCAGCAGTAAAGCCTGCCAGAAATCTGCAAGCTGGTCTATGTCCTTCTCAGGAGCTGGGGGTGTTGAAACTCCATGGACAGCCAAGCTGGATCTGTACTTCCATTAGCTCCCCGTGAATTTTAGCTCTCACTGAAGTTCAGTTCCTAAATGGTAGGACTACTTGAAGGGAAAAAGCCATCTCATTTGATTTATTATTTCTAGTGCCCTGGTATTAATCTGTCCCAAAAGCTTTTTCAGTGTAAAGAGCTGTAACATGGTGCTTTATCCACTTTAAGCAAGTGTTAGCGTTCAGGGTCTGGTTTTCAGCCATCTACAAAATTCAGCTATTTTAACTAAAACTATTCTTAAAGACTAAAATGTCATTTCATGACCATTACCCCAGGCTTGTCCCCAGTGGATGCTAAAACTAGCACGGCAAAGGCAGGCAAGTCACGTTTGGACAGGTTGCGTCTTAAAAGTGTGGATAATCATCACTTACAGTGAGGTTGCCTGGAACTGCCCTTTGAACTGCAGCTGGAACAATGTGTCAGCTCTTAGCCGGAATGAGCTGTCTTACCAAGTCCACCACTGTGGTCAGTGACTGTTCCTCATTTTGAATTCTAAATCAGTATTTTAGCCCTTGTACAGCTATTGGGACTGGGTTTTCAGAAGCTTTCTCTCCAGGTCTGGAGGAAACAATTTGGTCTTACCCCTATGATTTCAGGAACGGTGCAATTGCACCTTGCCATTCAGCTGCACTCTCTCACCACCCTTCAACAACTATCTTGGATTTAGGGAAATGCAAGTGGTGCTGTAGGTGTTCTGTTAAGCATAACCTGTCCAGGAGCTAACCCAACCTTAAATCAAAATGTGATGAAAATGAAGTTGAAAGAAAAACAGCTTTAAAGCCAGCCTGTGCTGTAATCATCCTGTGAACCTTTCCCTCCTCAACTGGGTTCATTATCCCACCCAAGGAAGCTTAAAATCAGACTGAATGCAGATATTATCAAGTATGACTCTGTATTCTGATGCAGAGCTCTGTGCCACCTCCTGACTGCTCCATTTTTAGTGTCGGAGTAATGTAGTGCTCTCATGGTTTATTACACAAAACATTCTGGCAGCAGAAAGGATCAAGAGGAGGTGGGGCATTATAGCTGTTATCTAATTCCTTTTGAATGTTAGAGAGTATTTAAATAAATAAATAGATAAAAGTCTTTTTTGTGTGTGCTCCAGGGTTTCCATTTTGTGTGGAAAAAGGAGCAGTCTATCAAACAGCTTGTTGACCCTTCCTAAACAGGAACTGTATAAGATCCAAACAGTGAAAATCAAAAGCAAAAGCTCCCGTATCCTCAGGAGGGACAGGGTTTTTAATCCCTTTAGTGTGACCACAAAAGAGACTTCTCCACACTCACTTCTCTTCCACCCAGCAGCCTGGACATCTCCCTTCCCTACCTGTATGCCTGCTTCTGTGGGAACAGAGGTGGTGCTGGAGAGGAGCAGGCGTTCCCTCCCTCCTGTGCCTCCTCCCCCAGCAGACTCCTCCAAAACTACCTGGATCATGGTGCAAGGAAGGAGTCAGTAGATGGAGATAAACTCATACCTAGTGATAAGCCTCTTTGCAGCCTCCAGTGAATAAAGGGCAGCCAAACATGGGAGCACAGGAAGCACTGGCAGCTGTCAGAAACCTCACATTTAAGAGCAGGATAATTTTTCCTGGTACAGAGGCACCATGTGTTGGGTGATACAGTGGACCACTTATTGGTCATGTGAGCAGGGAATGGCCACAGAAGGAAGGAACAGTGTCACCATCTGAAATGTCCTCAGCAAGAATATAGGGCTCTGGTCCCTCTCCTGCTCTGAGTCCCCTTATGTTGGATTTGGCTGCTCAGGGAAGCTGTGTATCATGGCAATGAGCTGCCTATGGTACATGGGTGCCCAATATGGCAGGCCTGGCTGAAGACGAGAGTGAGGTAGAAGTCAGTGTGTGCCTTGCACTCAGTGGTGCAAGAACAGGTTCTGTGTCCTTAAGGTACAGCTAATGCAACCTGCAGCATCGAAATGATTGCAATTGGGTGTAGAAGGGTGTAGTGTGCCCCTTGGATGCAGCTTACCAAAGAATCATAATAGTTTAGGCTAGAAGGGACCTTAAAGATCTAGTTCCAGCACCCCTGCCATGGGCAGGGGCACCTTCACTTAGAGCAGGTTGCTGAAAGCCCCATCTAGTCTGGCCTTGAACACTGCCAGGGATGGGGCATCTGCAAGTTCTGCAGAAAGCAGGAGAGAGCAGAAATGAACTAGCCCTAAATAAAAGACCTAGAACATCTTTTTTTAAATAGCATGTTAAAACAGAAAAAGAAGACGAGCTGGTGGTTGTACTCCTTCAGAGAAGTTTGCTCTGCAGTGCAGAAACAATGAAGATGGCTTTATTCTTCTATTTGATCAAGAAGTGCATTAGTCAAATTATTTGGTTTATTCTTTTGCTCTTATTTATGGTAGCCTGAGAACAAGACATGGTTGGTCTCTCCCTGGGAGAGCTTAGGACATCTACAGTCTGTGGGTTGAACTTTAAACTTGATTGTGTGTGACTCTGTAAGGAGAAGGAGCAAAGGGTTTATCTTTCCCTCACTGGCCTTGGTACTCTTGTGGTGAAATTTCAAACCAATTGACATCTTTTTGTAGAATTTTTAATGAGGTTTATAAAGAGTAAGTGCATAATTGGAAAAAGCAAACCTAGGTCCTTCTTGCAGTTTCTGCTTCTTGTGTGTTCCTGTGGGGTCTCCAGTCTTTTCACTAACACTCAGCTATCAAAATTCAGCCAGGAAGCACTGCCATAGAACGCTGTGCTCAGAAAGAGCAGCCTCCAGAAAGACCATCAGCCCTGCATGCCCTCTTGCACCTTCTGTCCACACTGGTTAGCCAGGGCAAGTAGACTGATGGCTGGCAGACCAGCTGCCTGGGGCTCGGTGCTGCCCAGGACATGCTCCTGCAGAGCAAGAGGCTTTGCATTCATGCAAGAGGAGGAGTCATCTAGTTTTGAGGAAGGCTCTTAGGCTATCTTTAGCAGACAGACACCACTGAGCTGCACTTCTAGAAACGGAAACAACCCTCTAGTCTGAGTTCAGTGTTGTTCAGGTCCTTGCTGCTCAGCTCACACTTTTTCTCTCCAGCGGATAACTCTTAAAGACATTAACAATTTCTACCTGGACTGCTTCATCTTTCTACATCAAGGCAGAAACCGTCTACCTCTCCAAGTTAATGGTACCTTCTTAACCCTTCTCACCTTGCTGGGAGGACGTTGTGCTTCTGGACCACTTAGGTAACACTGTTGGCTTCCTGACTAGAATTCATCTCTGTTTAGATATTGCTGTCATCTGCTTTTCCAGCCAGAACTGGGTATTCTGCTGTGGTTGCGGTCTAGGAGTAAAGATGTCCTCCAGATGCTCAAACACTTTTTAGTTTGACTATGTCTTCTGCCCTCTTACAGAGGCCTTATTCTTTTCCTTCACAACAGCAAGCTGTATTGTATATGTGCTAAACAAGTAGTAGTCAACCTGCAGAGATGACTGTTAACTTAGCATGGATTGTGTTTGTATTCTGACTGTCAAGAGTTTGGCAGTAATAACTACCAGTGATTGATTAGATTACATGAGCTCTGTGTGATAATACCAAAGTTTACCAGAGTTGTTTTACTTCTGAAGTTCATGCAAGATCAGAAAATAGGACAATCACCATTTCTATTGTCTCCGTTTGCAGCAGTTACTGGTAAATGCAGTTGTAGTTGTATGACTTAGTGTATGTAGTTGTGCAAGGAGTAGGTAGTTGGGCTGGATGATCATTATGGGTCCCTTCCAACTTGAAATATTCTATGACTGTATGTTCCTCACGATTTCCCTTAATTTGGAAAAACAGGAAAAGACATGCATATACAATGTTCCGAATGAATCTGCAATGTTCCTCACTCATCTCTTGCTTTGTGAGGGTTAGTTTTGAGCATTCATTTTTCAGGTAGCAGTTGACTCAGTGGATGACTCTATTATTATCATATGTTCCTGAAAAACTGGCCAGGAGAACAGTTTCACTGGTGCTGACTTGAATGCCCACATACAGAACATAGTGATATAAATGAGCAACAAGTTTATCAAAGGTCCTAGCCTGTTTTATCTAGTACTAATTTTTAAAGGGGATTAAAATCACTGCGAGTTGTCACCTTCCTTCCTTTAAATGTAATATGTTTTTCCTTTCTGATATAATAGCCAAGATACTCCACACTGTATGTGTATTCCTATCGTATTGATTGTAAGAAGACGATGTGAAATTTCTTCAGAATAAGAACATACTTCTGGATTTAATGACTCTTTAGGTTCTGAATAGCAGTTAGCAGTGCAGCAACCTGGGATTTTAGGGGTGGAAGGTGGTAGGGACAGAGGACACTAACTGAAAGTGGAACTAATTATTTCACGTGATTTTCCCCTGACTGTGTGGTCATCCATAGTAAATGCATCTTGTGGGTAGGGCAAGGCTGTTTTTTATAAGCAAACCTGAATAGAAATGGTTTATGTGAGCAATGGATACATACAAAGAATAGAAAGTGCTGGACATTATGTGAGTAGGAACTGGGAAAATTGGATTGGGAAAGAACACCAGAAGCGCAAAGCAATCAGGTAAGCAAAATTTATTTAAAAAAAATAAATCTTATTCTTTCTTTATATGCAAAGTAAGAAAATGTTGGGTGATGGGTGGCCCAGCGGGAATTCCTGCTCTGTTGCAGTGTAGTCTGGGACTGACACCCTAAATCAGGATATTCCTTGGCTAATTTCAGGTAGCTGGATCTTATACAGTCATAGCCCAGGTAAGCCATCTAATAACCAATGGTAATCAAAGGGGGTTTGAATATAGAAAAGCCACCATACAATGGTAAAAGATAACACAGTTTATGTTCTGTCTAAAAGATGACAGTTTGCAGCCTCTAAGTTGTGTAGATAAATGTGCACAAGATAGTTCAAATAATGGGGTAAAGGGGGTGTGTATGACTGGATTTCTCCTGGGACTGTGAAAACTCTTATTATCTAAGCATCAGGCTACAGCCTGCTGATGAAAATACCTCAAGCACCTCAGAGGTACTGTGGAAGAAGGCCTGTTGCTAATGCTTCAGAGTTAGTAGGGCTGTGCCACCTCTTTCTGCTCTGTGGTGGGAGCCCCAGGGAACATTTCCTTATAATTAGATGTTGCTGTAATTATATGTGTAAATATGCTAGCAAAATCCTAGATGTTAGTCTTGACAGTCCAGGGTCGTATAGACATTGTGTAGTGTCCATACAGTTTGGTGCCTGGCAGGATCTGTCTGTGCGGTACAGGGCTGTATTTGGAAGCAATTCATTTATTATTCCTATTCTTATTCCAATGCTTTTGTTTCTTTGAATGCATGTCTCTTTCACGGTCACACAGGACAGTGTCCTCACAGGACCAGGTGGTCCTGCAACGTAATTGCAGAAAGCTCTGTTTCCACAAAGTGAGATATTGTTGTGCCCTTGTTTTAAAGATAGCCACTCAGGGATTGAATGCATGGGTTTTGGCATCTTAAGCCAGCTGCTGCTAGGCAGGTCTCTCTCTTATTCTGTGTATTGGGTGGCAATGACCAGGGAAGTCAGTTGTTCCAGGAGTATGGAATAGGTTAGTGGTTTTCTCCATGTGTATGCATGTGTGCCTGTGGGCCAGCACACAGTGAGACTTGGTCTTACCTTCAGTTAGACTCAGCATCTGGAAGTTTCATACACTGTTGTATATGTAGATTTGTACATAGTTCTTTCCCTATGTAAGGATCTCTGGCTTTCTCAGGATAAGAGTAGAGGCAGTGTACAGCGCATGTAGTTTGGAACCCTTGTCCAGCAGTGTGGATGACGTGTGCTAGGGCTCTCCCACATCTGCCTTCCATGAAGGAATACTGTGAGGCCTTGGTTCTTTCTTGTGTCATCTGTTAGTTTTCTTAGGAGGAGGAGTTTTAAGAAATAGAACCTCAAATCCACAAAAAGGGATAATTAACCATAATAACTGATAATTTTATGTGTGTATGTGTGTGTGTGTGTGTGTGTGTGTGTGTGTTAAAAACATACAGGTGAATGGAGGCTGTTAAACCCTTGGAGATAAACTAGCCTGACTTGTGCTTGGATTTTGAACTTCTTAAATGTAGTTCATTGCAATAGCAACATCATTGCAAATGTCAGTGAGCAGTTGCCCTTGGCTTCCTCTGACTTAACATGGTTCCTCTTTATGAGACTAAGACTACAGTGTTTACATTCAGTTAAGTTTTTGTCAGTAAATCCATATGAAAGGCAGCAGTTCCTCTCTGGCTTTGGAGCCTTGTCTGCAAAACTGTGCATTCAAGGATATCATTCCTGAGGCTAGAGGTGTGCTGGGTTATTCTCTGCTGCTCTAGGTTGAGGTTCATGTAATGATTTAAGTCACAAGAAGCAGCATACTGAGAATTTCACCTTCTCCTCCCACTTACGTACCTCAGTGAATTGCATTTAAGAGAGTAAGAGGTTGAGACACAAAACAAGCGATGCCTTCCCAGGAGGGACAGGATTTTTTTCTTGCATCTCCATTCTACCATAGCAGGGTAAAAAAAAAGTATTGAATGAATGTTGCATGTAATGCAAGTCGTAACCAGGCCTGGGATTTATTTCATCTACAAACTCCTTTGGTCAGTGTTTGCTCATGAGGCTCAGGAGTCATGAGGCTCAGGAGTCATCTTTCACTGTGGGTCACTGTGGGTGACTTGTATGGTGCAGGAGATCAGAGCTGTGTGTTGTGGTCTTTGCTGCTTAAAATGTCTGTGCTTCTGTGAGGTGGGAAACAGCAAAAGATCAAGCAGTTTGTCAGAAAAGGTGACAGACCACATCAGCACTGAGTTTAATTCCAACCCTGTCATGTTAATTAGGTGCTATTTTGAGTTCAACAGTAGTGTTAACTAGACCTTTGTTTTGCTGTTACTTCTTTAAACAGTTAACATGACACCAAACCCTGCAACACAATTATCTCCATTATTAATGGCTTTCACTGAGGAAGTATTTTTAACCTTGTAAGAAAATACATGAGAAAAAGAAAGACTTCCACTAGCAGATAAACATAAAGGGGCTAAGTATGGCTTTCACTGCAGCAGTTTTTCTTGCTGCCTTACTGGAGCATATTTAGGGAAAAGCCTCCATGGAACTGTGTCACAGCTGGTAGTGTTTGTCTTTCTGAGACAGAGAATTGGATGAGATGATCTGGCACTACTGTTGAAATTTGTTCTTTTTTCCATTAACATGGGAAAAGATAGATAAAGGAGATGACTGAAACAATGAAGTTTCTACGTCTGGCACCCACTTGCATGTGTAGCTGTCTTCTGGAAAATTAAAGACGTAATGCAAAATGTCAGCCACTTGGGCCTTGCAAAATTACAGCAGTCATGAGCTGTAATAACCACTGCTTTCGTCTTGCTTTCTGGTTAACAGCCTTCAGGCAGTGTTGCTTGTAGTCGAGATGACTTGGCCAACTAATTCCATCACTTATTAAACAGGAGGCAGAAAAAGTTTGTAAGAGTAGAAATACAGAAGGAAGAATGGCATCTACCTTTTGGAGGGGTAGGATTTAGTTGATGTGGCTAATATCAGAGATTTTGCATTCCATGTCATTGCAGAACTTTATCTTTCCAGTTTTCATTAGTAGGAAAAATGGAAACAAAAAATATGGCCATTTGTGATCCTTCCAGATCATCCAAAAACCTTCAGGACAAGAAGAGCAAAAGCTTTTCAGCATCTGGCTTGTAGAAATATAGTGGGATTGATGGCAAAACCTATAGTTAGATGTTTTTATTGTTTAAACTAATTAAAAACCACATGGCTCTTCCCTATGGCCTCATGTCGTGGTTTAAGCCATAAATCAGCCACGCAGTTTGTTCACTCACTTCCCCCTTTTTCTTCCCTCTGCTCCTG
>JAOEHY010001637.1:49577-93410 GCA_025447955.1 Psilopsiagon aurifrons
CCCTCCTCCCTGGCAGAGCATGAGGCTCAGAAAGTCCTTGGCCAGATCAAACATCACTAAGCCATAACTAAAAACATCGGTGTTATCAGTGCTGTTCTCAGGCTACAAGTCAAAACCACAGCGCTGCATCAGCTACCAAGAAAAGGGAAAAATGACTGCTACTGCTGAACCCATGACACCTCATTTTGAAGCCGTGTTGGATTTTGCCTTTCTAGAGGCTTTAGCAGGCTTTGGAAAACATTGATATTTTCAAAGGTGTTTGTCTTCAGGGGATGTATGTTAAGATATAGGGAAATCCTGTTGGATCATGTTCTTCATCACTGTGAATCCACTTTGAATTTTCCTACTATCTTTATGTGACTCTTTTCACATCGAATTGTAAATTGCTTCAGCAATGAAGCCTCCATCATCTGCCTAAGGAAAGTATCCCAAATTTTGATAGAGCTTTGTTTCCCAAGGCTCAGCATCCATGTTCCCTCTCTCAGTTGAAACCCTCACTCTTGGTTACATCCTGTGCTGATAGATTGTACAACATCTTAATTGGAAAACTTGAGCTGATCTTTGAGGACATGGGGCTGTTGCTTCTCTGTAGAGTTTGTTTCTAAGTATTACCCTTTTTCCTTTCCCAGGGTAGCATGAGTCAGGGGCTGCCCTTGCCTTTTAAAAGGGAAGTTGCCTTGGATGTCGGAGAGAGGGCAAGTTCTGCTTTGGTTTTCCAGCAATATCCACCAGAAGCAAAAGCCTGTGCAGCAACTGTGAGGCTCTCCTCCTGCATTTGCACCTTCTGGGCAGGGTGAACTCCTTGCAGCACTGATTGTGGAGGGAAAACGGCATTCCCAGACTAAATAACCTGCATTCCTCCTGATAGGAGGAATAACTGCTACTATCACCATTGCTAATTTTAGTATACATAACACTTTGGTTGGTACATTTTAAAGAGCATCAGTAGGGTTAGGCACAAGGCCATGCTCTGCAAACAGAACCATGTGGATTATGTATTCTGTTCAATGTTTGTATTTCACCAGCACAGTGGGGTCTTGCCCTAGACTGAAAGTGCCACTGTGTTATAACTAATAATAACAGCATCTAACAGTAATCGTTTCATTACTGTAACAGTCCGACCTTTTAGTAGGGGTTTGCTGATTGACACACGTTTTTCAGCTCTGTGTTTCCATTAAAGGGTCTGTACCAGGCTTGTCTCTGTCTTTTTACTGAGATGGAGACTGGAAGTCATTAATCATCATAATAAATAAAAAAACAAATGGTAAATTAGACAAATAAGTTGGACTTGTTACTTCATGGCTTGTTTTAGGATTCTCTCCACTGTTCCAGGCAAGTGAATCAGATATGCTGGTCATAGCCTGTGCCTCTAGATGACAGGAGAGGCATGAGGCAAAGGGAGAGTGGCATGGCAATCATCTCAGCTTGGCTTTGACTTCCCAGCCCTTGCAGGCACGCAGCAGCCCTTCCAACAGCCTTCCAGGGCATACTAATGGTGTATTTATTGGTCCTCCTCCCTGCCTTGGCCATGAGAGACAGCCTCATCACACCAGGGGCATCAAGAGGCAGGTTAGTTTGATTGTTAAATGGGTGCATGATACTAGTCTGAAACTGGAAACTCTCTTGGTTCTGCCACATGTTTCTGGGGATGCCTGGGACAAGTTGCTTCTTTCCAAGTTTCCAGAGAACCATGGAAATACTATTCCCCTAATTTCGCACCACTTTGTCCTGTTACCTCCCACAAATGTTCTTTCAGGTAATTTGGACCGTTTCTGCATTTTACTGATTAAAAGAAAAGTTTGCTTTATCTCTGCAAAATGATGCTTACTCCACACTGTTGTCTTCTCATGGGGGTGAAAGACCTGTCAACCCTGCAGTGATGCATTTCTCAAGAATTTCCATCATTACTGAAAGGGGCAGTGATTCTGACTGGAGTGCTGGGCTCGTATGTGAGTGTCACTATAATAATTTCTTGTTGCATAGATGATTTTCAACAGCTTGGAAATTGTTTTCCTGCTTTATGAATAAATCCTCCTTTGACAGGAATGCCACTTTTCTCCATTATGTTTTTCAATTCAGTTTTTATCTTCTACCCTGGTCACAGATTGGTATCCCTCTGCATTTATTAACTGAAGTGAGTGAATGCTGCTTTGATGGGGTTAATCTCTGCTATTATTGTAACCTGACTCTCTCCTCCAATAAACTAGACATCATGGGATGTTTTCTTTTTCATGAAATGAAAAAGACATGAAATGGAATGAAATGAGAGGAAATTGTGCCATATGGTGTTCACATTCCATGAATCAGATTTCTTACTTCACCAGCTGTGCGTGCCCTCATGTGCCTGGGAGATTATTTCTTCTGGCAATTCTGGATGTGATGTGCAGGCAAGGCATGGCCCAAGCCCTGTCCCCACCTGAGGGAAGATCACACTGTCTTCCAACATGGGTTCTGGCATACAGGAAAAAAACCCATGGCATTCATTTTCCTCCTGTCATTTCAGCATCACCATTAATACCAGCCTTGGAGAAAGGCACAGGAAGATGATCTGTGTTATGGTAATTGCTTTTTCTTAAGCCATCCCTACTCATCAGCTCCTGAGGCCAAGGAGCTGCTTCTGTCCCTGTCCCTGCCAGGAGCAGCGGCAGCCAGAAGTCAATTACTGTTATAATTTTGGCCAAGACCACGCTGAACACTGAGGATGGGAGAGCTGAAAGGCAACTGAACCTTCTCCTTGCATGTTTTCCACCCTCTGCTGGTGCTAGGCAGAGTTCATGCCTAGGGACCGGCTTTCCTGTGCTGGGTGCCACCAGTGAGACTTCTCAAACCACACTGAAAACAAAAATGAAATAAAAAAAAGTCATGCTGAGATAAACCAAAATTGTTAGGATCAAGAAGATACAAAATTTCTTTGAGCCAAACCCCATTTTGCCATGTGCCACAAAAACCAACCTTGAACTCCAGTTGAGCCAGACTTCCATAGATCAAGCTTGATTTTGGGGGAGTTTGCAGACTTGCAGGAGTTTGGGCAGTAAGTAGTCATCTGTGATGCGGTGTGTAAAGCAGTGTAGTGCAGGAAAGCCTAACAAAGCTCTTAGTTTGCAAAACTCTGCAATGACATTTTTATGAGTTTTGTTACTGATCCTGGAAGGCAAAGAATAGCTCAGTGTCACGTAGAGCTCAGCATCAAATGGTTCCCTTGCTCTGTGAGAAGTTTTGACATTTCAGTGTATTTTCAAATATATTTTGATTCCAAAATGAACTGAAGTAAACTGAACCGTGTAAATAACTTCTGCTTGCAAGAATTACCACACTAAATTCATGCAAATAAACTCACAGATGCAAGAACATTTGCAGGACATTGCTCAAAAGGAAAATAGCTCTAGCTCCATTTACAAGGTGCGAATGTCCTACTGTGTAACCAAAAATGTCTTTAATTGAAGTTCGGCTTTCATGGGCAACTTCTGGTTTTGCTTTCAATATATGTCTTTGTGCTCAGTGATGGGTCAAAATTTTTCCACACGTGGAATTCAAATGTGCTGTTTTATATTCATGTGGAGGAAAAAGACCTATGAAATATAATACAGAAAGGACCAGTTGGCATATTTCAAATTTTAGTAAGCACAGGAAGAGAGGTAAAATTAGCATTTATTCATTATTTATCTACTTTTTAATATTTATAACTAGCTCTAATTGTATTCTCTTTCCTTTTTTAGTTTTGAGAATGCCAATATATTTGGCTTCTGTGTAAGTGATATTTTGGGGCAAATAGCGGATTTGCTGACATCCTGTGTTTAAAAACTGAGACTGACCAAACCCCCCGCTTTCTTCATTGATATTCCTAAGCTTTCAGATGTACTGAGATCCCGTTTCATATTTTCTTTAGGAGAGCTAAAAACTTTAAACTATGGTATTGTAATTTTTCCTATTGGCAGGTGATATGTTCTTCTGATGACAGTGATCCAGACACTGGTCCTTTAGCATCGTTGTAGGATTCATTATAGTTGTGAGAGCTGGAATAGTGCATTGGAAGGTTTGCAGTCCTGCAGTAATAACTTCAGTCCTTTAAGAGACTGAGCAGAGACAATAATGCTGAATATCTGACTTGGGCTGAATTCTTTGTCTAGAATTTGAGGGGGAAAAAGGGGTTCCTCCATTTTAAGGGTGAGAGTAATGAAAATAGTTCAATTTTTTCTGTTCGCTGGTCTTTGGGAGTAGGCTTTTGGGCTGCAAGTTGCTGGTATCTTGGGAGGAGAAAGAGCAAAAGGTTTTTGTAATACACAACAGAATGGATTTTGGTCCCTGCAAGGAATGAAGGATATTCCATCCTGTGACTGTGGCTGTTTTGCCTCCTGTCTTACAGGCCTGGGGAAGGGACTGCTCCCATATTTGCCTCCACACTCCCCTCTGCTCCAAAGCAGAAATCCAGGAGCACAAATATCCATTTAATCCCTTACTGGCCTATGGATTAAGAAAGTCCCCAGGTGCTGCTGATGAGTTTCTATTCCTCTGAGAACAACTAGGCACAAGATCCCTCACTCCTTTGAGGTGTGTGGATTGCAGTGCAGCATTTTGTTGTGCCTAGTCTGGAAGGGGGAGGATGCGGACATTTCCTTTTTTTTTGTGCAGGCAGTTAGCTCTAAACCACCAGTTTTGGTACCAAAAGGCCAATGGGTGTAATTCTTCGTTCTGGGAATAGCTTAAGTCAGAGCTCACAAGCGTCAAGACTTTCCAGCTGCAAGACATGAGAGCTCAAGAAGCCAGGCTTCACTCCTGCTGCTCAGAGAACTTTTTGTCTCCTTAGAAAATTAGTGTACAACTGAGTGATTCAACTGGAAACCATATCAATTAAAGATGCACTTTGAATGTATTAAGTGCTGTAAGAGTGTGAAGTTCTGTGCAGAGTGAAACCTAAATTGGTTGATATTATGGCACTGATATTTCTGTGTCTCATTTTCCCTTCTGTAAAACTGTGCCCTGTAATTTTCTAATGCATTTAAGGTAACGTTAGAAAAGTTTGAGAACTATGGAAGTCTGATGGTCCCACAGTAATGCCTTTGCAGGAATGGCATTTCTGGGATACAGGGTATCTCTATTTATGGGTACAGGGATTGGGGGGTGACATTATAAAATAACAGGTATAAAACCATGGTTAGAGTGGTAGATGGATAACAATGGCAAACACCATTTTCATTATTCAGGTGAATGATGCAATCATTTTGTTTAATCATTGTCCTTTTTTTCTGTATCCTTTAGTGTCCATCAAAAGTACTGCTGTTGTGGTATGCTCTAACCAAGTTCCCTGCAAGGGTAAGCAGAAGTCCAGGAGATGTTTTGCAGTCCTGTGAAGCATGGCAGAGCATGGCAGGTCTGCTCACCTAGGTTTAAGCATGTGGCTTTCTAATGCAGGCTTTATCTTTCTACTCCTAAGAGTGAGGATTGAAGTGAGAAGTGTGGGCAGTGGGAAAACAAGCGTGTGCTAAAATGTGCTTCTTCCTGAGGGGTTGCTGGGAAGCCAATGTGTGCATGCTCCCCAGGCATCTCCATTCAGCAGAGATGGTTAATGTGGCTTGCTGGTGTGCCCTGCACTATCATTCAGTTAACAAAGAGGAGAGCCGTAAAGCACTGCTGAAGCTTCCTTGTTTCAGGATGTGATTTCTCACTTTCTTCTTACCCAGCTTTAGATTTTCCTTCTCCTCTGAGAGAGCTGACAGTTCTCTTACATTGCAGGAGCACCCTTTTTCTCTAGTCTTCTGGCAAACACACTTTGCCATTCTCTCATCTTTGATTGCCCTTGGTCTATTTGAGCCTCCTTTTTCATTCCCAGTCCTCCCTTGCTGGGTTTCTGATGGCACATGATATTCCACACTGTCTTCCCCTTGTCTCCTGTACAAAGAGTGCTAATGGGCACCTTTAAACCTTTCCTCTGTGCATGCTGTGTCTTGTGTCTAAATCAGAGATCAGTGGGCTGTGATGCAGCTTTGTTGAGATCAATAGGGGTCACACTGGCCCGCTTGCTGAAGGTCCAGCAGTAGTTAATAAGCAGCTCTGGGAGACTGATCTCAAATGCGGCAGATGAAGCTGGAGAAGAAGGTGTTCAGTGAGTTATTAATAGTGCATTTGTTTTAGCCTGCCGGATTCTGGGTGGTGAGGCACTGGAATGGCTTGCCCACGGAAGTTGTGAATGCTCCATCGCTGGCGGTGTTCAAGGCCAGGTTGGACATAGCCTTAGGCGATATGGTTTAGTGTGAGGTGTCCCTGCCCATGGCAGGGGGTCTGGAACTAGATGATCTTAAGGTCCTTTCCAACCCAAACTATTCTATGATTCTATGATTCTGTGAATGAAGTTCTAGCATTGTAGAGCAATGCTGCCATGTAGCATTGCGGAGCAAGCTCCAGTGTTGAACCCTGGAGATTACTGAGTAGGCTTATTTGTGGGTACTTGGGCAACAGTATTTATATCAAGAGCTATTAAAAATAATGAGATGCTGCAGCTTCCGTAATGACTTAAGAGGTTCTCCTTGCCATCTCAGTATGAGGCCGATCTGATGCAGCCATCTTCCTGATAGCATCCCACAGTGTTTTGTCTTTATGAGTACATCTTGTTCTGGCTTGTTTCAGAAATCTGCTCTTAGCTCTAAGGTCTGCAATTGTTGGCCTGTAATTAGTGCCAATATTATGATGCTTTACTGCACTGGTCTGAACTACTGGCTATTTTTAGATATGACATTATTCAGGTCTTTGTTGCATAGTTTATTTCATCATGAATCAGTAGGCTGCTGAGTATAAAACACTGGTGGTTTTTAGAACAGTTAGTGCAGACTTATGTAGATACGAGTTAGTATTTAAGCAAGTGTATCTTTAGATGGAGATCCAGTCCCAGGCTGGGGGAAACTGTGGTCAATATTCCTTTCTGGTAGATTGAAAAACTAAGTACCTAGTTTGCCCATGGGCCAAGTAGTTGAGTGGATTTGCAGTTAATCTGCAGCAAAATCAGATATTCAGCGTGCATACAGGTTGTGAGGGTAACATCTACCATAACTGAAACTATGAACTGTTTGTCAAGAAGCTAAACTCTCTTAATGTCTTACTGAGAAAGACTCAAGTTTATGCCTCGTGGAGGACTAATAACAGGAAGCTTGATTTCATGAAAGCTTGGGTAGAAACTGGGGTATATGCTGTGTCTGAACCCTACAGCTAATGTTGAATTGTCTCAACCTGCATCTGCTCTTTGAATAGTAAAATGTTAGGCCTCCTGTGGCTGTAGTGTCCTTGAGTCCCAGTTAGTATTAATCATAGATTGCGCAGCTTTTGTAAATAACCACCAGCTTTCTTTTTTGAAAAATGCTGTTTGAACTCCCTGAGGTTTTATTCACAAATCAAACTGTATTCTCTTTTCCTTTCTCAGCGCTGTACTTAAAGAGAACTTGCTTTCTGTTACACCTCTAAACCAAGACCAAGAGGTGCTAAATGTGAAATTCCACTGAGCCCAGTGAAGGAAAAAAACATAGCGTTATCGAAGGTAACAGCCCTTGATTCTGCAGGAGGAACTTCTAAAACTTTAATATCCCAGAGGGCAGGCCGCTCGACTTAGAGGTGCAGGCTGAATGAGAAG
Source organism: Psilopsiagon aurifrons (assembly GCA_025447955.1). Taxonomy (NCBI): domain Eukaryota; kingdom Metazoa; phylum Chordata; class Aves; order Psittaciformes; family Psittacidae; genus Psilopsiagon; species Psilopsiagon aurifrons. The sequence goes on from JAOEHY010001637.1 coordinate 57,193, forward strand.
TGATTAAAGCTAAATTAGAAACAGCCAGTTTCCATCTGTCATTTTAGAAGCCTAGAAAATACTTACATTAGAAAGGAAGGCATCAGAGCATAGAACTAGAAAAGCACATACCAGGAGGCTGCCTTCAACATGGATGCTCACTGCCCATGCATACTAAGCAAGTCCTCTCAAGTAAAGATAGAAGTGGGGTCAGAAAATGTAATTCACCCTAAAATAAACATGGATCTGGGCAAAAAAACTTTTATAGAAAGAGAAATACTTGAAAGGTTTAGTTTTGAAAAATACCCAGGAGTGAGAGTGTGCAGTTAATCACTTATGATGTTGCAAACTGTACAAATTATTCTTTAGAATTTGATAGCATTCAGAAGTATCAACAGCAAATGAGCACTGGATTTTTTCTATTGTTTATTATTGTTTTACTATAATGGCTGGCTAATTATTGCTTAAATCTCAGGAGAGTTATGAAGCTTGATTCATTAATGCGGTTAAAGACCCTTCATGTTCTGTGCTAAAAGATGGCAGCAATACAATGTTAAGCACTTACATTTTAGCATGTTCCCATGCACTTTTGTGAAAATGGGCACATTTTCTGTTTCAGATTTCAATAATTTGTACGCTGCTGTAGTCTGACACTGTGCTTCAGAAGGAAATTTAATGATAATTATAAAAACTGCAGTTCTACATAGTGGTGTTTTAAGCCTTACTTACATTTCAAGTGAGAAAACTGCATCCTGAGGTATAGCTGACGAGGTCTGAAACTGCTGCATACTGTGAACAGGCAGCGTGTGGCAAGCTGTGGGTCCAAGCCTGTGGCTCCACCACCTAAAAGGCTCCCAACAGCTTTCCCTGTAGAAAACACAAGGCCATTCTGTGGATGGGAAGAGGATGTTTCAGCCCTTTCACAGAGGCTCTGTATCCAGCTGTCAGAAGAGAGAAGTCCTCATGACTGGAGTGGCTCTATGTTGTGGTGTTCGGTCGCAAAAGCTGAAGGCATTGTTGTGATCTGGTGAAAATGGAGTCAGGACACTGCTGAGCACCTCCAGCTACAGTGATCACAGCCTCATTTCTCTGGATGTGAACAGGAGCCTCTTCCATGGGTAAATGCAAGGAAAGCGCTGATAAAACTGTCCTGTGGACACTCATGCATAGATGTGAAATGCTGATGGGATAGTTCACTGGAATGAATCCCCCGCTTCAGTAGGGACTGCAGCTAACAGAACAGAACTATTTCTCAGGCCAGTTCTCCTCTCTCTGGCTACTGAGCCATCTGTCCTCCACAGAAAAGCAGAAGAGAAACCCTCCTAAAAAAAATTTGGTTACTAAGTGAAAGTCATGGGGTTTTTTAAAATGAGTTTTTTAGTTCTGAAAATATCCCTTCTCTTTAGGGAAATAAATACGTCTTTATTAACCTTCCCAGGAAGTAATGTTAGATTAATAAGATCATCAACTCTTTTTAGCTTTTCATTTCTAAATGTATACATGTGAAATTTTTAGGCCTCAATGAGCTTTTCCGGTGATGAATGTAACCCTTATTTTGCTCCACCACACAACCTGCTTGTCTTATGTGAGCTGAATCTAGCACCTTCTTTCCAAACTTCTGGAGGTTGTTGTGTACCCCAGTCAGCCATCAGAGGGTTCCTGTGTCTCATGCTACGTCACCCCCCAAATTGAATTGCAGCTGGGTAGGGCCTTCCATTGGTGCCTTTCCCCTCCTTCACCTCTTTGAGTGTATGTTTGGGAGGGCAGAAGACTAGGAGGACTTCACAGGCACCACATGTAGCATCCCCTCCTTCCTCTAGCTGCTCTGAGTCCTCTGCAGCAGCTCCTGGCTTCCTGGGCTTGCTGAGTTTTCTTCTTAGGGGGCTGTCACACACTTGATTCACCCAGCCTCTCTTTTTCCTGCTTCCCCCTATGCTAGAAGGTGCATTGGGCAGACACCCCTTCTGCACCATTTCTGCTGCATCTGTGTCTTGAGAAGTCAAACTAATTTTATGCCAGATCTTGCATTTTGAGTTCTTGTCATTCTTGGCCATTGGAAACCCACAGGCAGGTGCTGTGTCTCCAAGAGTGCCCTAGAAAATGGAAGGCTGCTGACTGCTATTGGGGCGCTCCAGGCTCCAGAATTGAATACTGGGCACTGCCAATCAGTCTACTTTTGTTCTGTGACAAAATACAGCTTGAGGATTAATATGGTGCAGGGAAACAACTCCAGCTGCTTCTAATTTCCTCCCTAGGAGCCCATCTGTCTAGCTGCCACTTTGTGATACAGTTGTATTGCTAGTTGCATTGACTCATGCTCTCTTTTCCTAATGATGCACAGAGATCTATTACCCATATGTTGTTTCTAGTGCATATATCTGCCTTTCATGCAGTCCATCCTGAGGGATTATTGATGTTCCCATAGAGCATGAGAAATGGATGGGACTCTTGGAAGCAACTACTCTACTAATCTGTGAAGACATCCTGAGGAGGGAACTGGAAAATTGTTTTCCTTCCTTTATGATGTTTTATGATATATGTGCATATGAGTTCTCTCTGAATGGATTTTACTTCTTTCTGATTTCTTCATTAAAAGTGTGTCTCATGTATCTTCTTCCTATTGCTTATGGCTAATATGCAGCTAAGCAAGTTTTTCAGAATCATGTCAAGACTGGAAAATAGAGTGAGCTGGCTCATTCTCAGATATAAAAGACTTGGGAAAAATATCCCGAGTATGCCTGCTCCCTTTACCTGGAGGCAGTGGTTGCACCCATGGGGCACTGAGGGCCTCAGTTAGATTCCCCTATATAGCAAAGAGTCAGCATGCACTCATTTATGATGCTTTTTTTGTGTACATTTGCTACCATTCGTTGTTCAGCATTAGAGATGTTTGCAATGATTTATATCCCAAGTTGCTTCATAGTTGCTTCACTAAGGACTAACCAATGCGCAACACCAAACAGAGCATCTTGCTTCAATGACATTATACAAGGTTTTGCTTTCTTACTGCAGGCTCCTGACTTTTCATTAGGTTTTTAAAATACTAATATAAAATTTACTGATATAGAATACTAAGTGGACTGGGATCTGCATGGTGAGAGAGAAATCCTATCTCAGGCCATATTGCCACAGATGAAATGTGAATTTGCTCAAGCTCGTTGGATTCATTTTTCAAGCGAGCCAAGTGACTGGATCTACTGGATCATTTGCTTGCAGTGTAGCAGGACAGTCTGTGGTGGAGCCCAGCTATGGTGTTTATCAGGGAGGTTGCTCATCATTCTCGCAGCCTTACATCTTCTGTCTTCAATAACATGTTGATTGCTAGATTAGAAAATGCCTTATTCACGCTTTTTACTTTCAGTAGGTTTGTTTTGACTGGACACAGTGACATGATGGGGGTAACAAGACTTTCTGTACAGAAACAGTGTTAACATCCTTTATCTTAGCTTAACTTGGCAGCAGCAGAACTGCTTTTGCAGTATGTTGGACTTGGAGCATTTATTAATTTTTTAGTATACGAAACTTCTTTACATTAATATGTCTTCACTTAAGCTGAACAAATATTTTAAAATGCTTAATTCTTCCCTAATTTCATTTTTCCAAAGTCCTTACTATGACAGAATCAAAGGTGGTGTTGTGGCTCTGTCTGATGGTTATGTGAGCTTTTCAGTAAGCAGAAAAGTTTTTGTTTCATACTTTGCCAGGTCAACATTCTTGTAAGAGGTGACAGGATGATGATTTGTCAGGCAGGTTGATCTGTTTTAAAAGAGCTGAATTACGTGCAGTGTGTCAATAAATAGTGGTGTTGCTGTCTGCAGATATTTCTGGGGTTTGGTTGGCTTGGGGTTTTTTTTATGTTTCATTACTTTTACTTGTGAAAGAAGGAGACTGCTTGAGGGCATATAGAAGTTACTGATTTGGATCACACTGGTAGTTCACCAACTCTACTGATGATCACAGCTGAGTGCATCAGAGGAAAGTTATAATATGCAGCATGGAGTATGCTTCATAACTTGTCTCCGCATAAATGACCTTCTTAACCTCCTCTGTCTGTTCCCCTTCCCTCCTCCAATTTTGAAGATGTACTTACTAACATTACTTTGAAATTTTCTACCTGTAAGCTGTTCCTTGGTTCTGCTCATACAGAATTGTTTGGGTCCATAAGTCCTGCTTGTTCCCCTGTCTGAAGCCATTTCCTAACCCTGCAGATTAGGTCTTGACCATCTGAGCAGGCTTCAGGTGGAAGCTGATCCCTAGGGAACCACAGCAGATACAGAATGTCTGAGAGATGTCTGTGAAGGGAGGGGAAATGTCTTTCGGACAGAAAGAAACCCTGCAGGAAAGCTGAGTAAACAGATTTGGGAATTAACCTTGCATAGCAAGGAAACCAAGTATCAAATTGGGCAGGAGGAAAATTCTTGTGATCTTTATATTCTTGGAATATAATTCTGTCTGGTGACAGTGGAATGTGTCTCAGGATGAGTGGAAATACCTTTGCTGCCTATTATTCAATGGGAAACCCAACCTCTAGTGCCCATTGCTTGCCAGCTCATGTTCACCACTCCTCAGTGCATTACTAGCTACCTGTGAGTCAGGTGTTCACAGCACAGCATTGACATTCCACATCACTCAAGTGAACCTAACAGGATTTCAGGGTGCTTGATCTCACCTAGAGCATTCGATAACTAAACATAAAGGCTGTGAACTTCATTTCCTCTATCCGCCAGGTCTCTGTTTACACAGATGTCAGCAAGAGTCAGCAAGGTGTTGAAACGTGTGCTGATGCAGAAGGCGCCTCTACAAGAGGTGAGCCTGGCCACACAGTAGAGGCTGTGTGCACTTTGGCCAGTCCACCTAGGAGAAAAGCCACAAAACCAATGGAATTGGGTGGTTGTGTATATTCTTGTAAATAAACAGAATTACATCAAAATCCCACTTCCTTGAATGCCAGAAGAGTCAGTCAGTAACCCAAGGCAGTGTCCTGGCTCACATCCCCAAGCGCTTTGGACAGTGAGTAACTCATCAAAGCCTGCTCTGAAAGCTGCTTCAGTCACCTCCTGCTGCACTTGCTCAGCCGTGCTCGAGGTTTCTTCTGATGAAAGTCATCTCTCCAGGCTTACTCATGCTGAGATGTCACTCACACATGCCTTTCTGACCAAAGCCATCCGCTGTAGTCCTTCACTGTTCAAGGTTCAACAGCCTTTGGCCTTTCCTCAGTTTGGGAGGGGAGGAGAAACAAATACATACATCTCTGTCAATAAGCATCTGTCAAGGACTGTTTAGCTAGCTGGTCTCCAAGGGCAGCTCTGTGTCTCTTTAGTGCCTTCCCACTTTTTTTTAGGTTTCTGGAATTTTGGATTTTCTTCTAATCCTTTTAGAGGGCTAACTACCTACTTGCTCATAAAAGGATGTGATACCACTGCCCCCTCATTGGTTTTGTGGAAGATATGTAAGTTACTTCTGAATTGAGCTACAAGGTTGAACACTTCTAGACATAAATATGTAATTAAATTGCTCTGTAGAGCAATTGAACTATCTGCTTTATAGCAATCAAGCTAACTGCTTTACAAATACCTAACTTTACCAATTTCAACCAAAAGACTTTTGCCAGGTCAACTGAATCTGCATTCTTTTTCTGTAAATAAACTGTTAATATACAGACCCAGTCTTTCACGTCAGTCTAGTGTCCTCTCTACAGCAAGTTGAAACCGGCTTTTCCTTGATAGAATATGCATGTTTCCTATTTCTTTTTTAATCAATCTCATCAACTGATAAGTAAATCAGAAATTTTATCAGTTTCTCAGCGCTGTCGTGGAGGCATTACTCTGAAAACAGGAGAAGTGTGTGCATGTGTCAGAGTTTCATTTTGGTTAGAAAGGTTGAGTATCACCGGTTGAAGCAGCATATTTGTGAAGTGGACACTCATTAGAAATTCAGAGTACTCACTGAAGAGTTAAATGAAGTGGGGCACTACTCTGTGCTCCCCTTTCTCCCAGCCCCCTCAGACCAACGAGGAGAGATGGATGCTATTTTGCAGACAGGTACATCTTGTGGATTAATTCCTTTGGAATTATCTCATAATAGAACTGTGGCTTACAGTGTCTTAAATAATCTTTTTTTTTTCCTAAATATACAAAAAACCATTTCCATCTTTCTTAAAGGTGGTTTCTACTGCCTATTTTGGTGTTACTAAAACAAGCTATTACCATTTAAATGGCCTTAAATGAGGTGGTTTGTATAGTGACAGAAAAGCAACAAAACCAAACCAAAGTGCCTCTAATACATAAGCCAAACACATAGGTATTATTTAAAGGTATTTGAAAGATCTAGGTAGATTTAGTATCTTTTAATTATAAGCTTAGCGTTGGGCTGCACTAATACCACAATTAACTGGGACTGTTACTTAATGAATTTTCGAAATACATTTTCATGTAAGTTGTTACTACCCAATTGCTGGAGGCAAAGGAGTGCTGAGGAGCCCTACAAGCAGTTGCAATAAAGTCTGGGGCTGATTGACTCTTAGAGCTTCACCTTGCCAATTGCTCAGTTTTCATCAGCTTCAGTGATTTATTTGTCAGAGATTCAGAGTCAGAAAATATGAAAACAAGCAAGGAGCTTTGCTTTGTTGTTCATTTTCAGCAAGTGCCAAGGCAATGGTATCTTTGGCTGCTGCAGATAGAGTCCAGTTCCTGGCTTAGCTGAACTTCGTGACTTGAATGAGTTGTTTCTGCCAAACAGTCCAGAGTATTCATTAGTTTTTAGCTACATCAAAGTTTGGAGGCAGGATGTTCAACTTCTTTGTGGCAGCATTTAGATGTATTGTGTTGCTCTGCCAGCTTTAGTACTTAGCAGTCGTGAGTCAGACCTTCCAAAGTAATGAGATTAAAAACAGTGACTTTTTTCTCTTTGCCAGCTGTTTTATGAGACACCTGGTGACACCCCTGACAGATTTTTAGCTTTTTTTTGTAATCACAATTTTACACTATTAAAAATTATAAAAGCTTAGACTCTCACTTGATTTTATCCTTCTGGACTGGGAGTTTTGAGAATCTCTAGATGGATAAAATCATGAGAGGTGCCAGGGCTGTGGTAGGACAGTAGAGCCCTCCCTAAATTCTGCATACAAGCCTGCAGGAGGCCTGGCACTCCTCTCCCAGTGATACCAAGGGATCAAAGTTTGTCAAGGGACCAAGGCCTTCTGACCCAAGAACCCTGGAAGACACAAGCCAGGAGTGACTGACAAGTAAATGACACTAAGGAGGCCCACACAAGGAGCATGGTCCCCTTGGAGGGATTGTGTGGGATCCCAGCCACTTGCCCATATCCTCTATATTGGCTACCTGTGTATGTGTAGGAATTTGAGGAAACTACCTACTTCCCAATTTCCCAATCCCTGACAAAAAACTGATTACTTGGCTCATGTGCAGCTGTACTGCAGAGACAGCTCATGTTCACATACTTCTGAGTTACGTGCCATGAGAACTCTTGTAGGAAAGGTTATGATCTGACCTAACCTTTGTCTGTGAGCATGCTGCAGTGTTTATCTGCCCTTTAAGAAAAGAGAAGAAAGTAAGTATTTGATTTTCCTCTCTGGTAGTGAGCATAGGGATTTACTTGCTCTTAATAGAGAACTGTGCAACGTTAGGAAAACAGTGTCTACAAGGCAGAGCTCCTGATTGCATTTAGGGCTGGTTTTCAATAGCTTGTCAAAGTGACTGCAGTGTGAGCTACAAGGGCACAAGAATAATCCTAAAATTAGCAATAGTAGCTTGCAGTTGCATATTTTGACCCCCTCAAGATTTTGTAGCTGCCTCCAATATGCAATTAAAAACATGGGGGTGTCGTTAACTTTGTATAACTCATACACAGTGGCCAAATAGGAAGATGACTGGAGAAAATGTCAAGGGGGAAACTACTCTTGTATTTCACAGAAATACAGTAGAAAGTTGTATTTTTTCTGAATTTCCGTGTTTGCATCAGATTTGAAATTGATATTTCCTCACACAATTTAAATAAGTTGTAAATGTACTTCCCTAATTTAAAAAAAACTGATTATTTTATCCCAAGGAAGAGCTGTGCATCATCTGAACAACACACATTGCAGGAGCTGCTTGTATTCTGCTGAAAAGTCATTAGGATGAGGAGTGGCTTTTGTTAGAAACGCAGCAATGTAATTATGTGTTAGAACTCTGCTATAGCCTTTGGTGATAAACTACAGTACCTATCCAGTCCTTAAGGATCCGTACAATCTTACCTTATGAGTTACTTAGCCTGACTCACTGCTGAATCTTTTCTCTGTAGTCTATTGCTGTGCAGTATGCTCCCACCCAGTGGGAAATGTGAAGGCAAGTGGCCAAAAGTGCATGTGTGTGATAAAACCATTTCCTTTCAGTACTTGTGTTACAGTCTCACTTCCTTTTTTTGACGTATACCAGTGAAAAGTGTCAGCTTTGCATGCAGAGCTCAAATATACTCTTTTCCATTAGCCAAGCTAAGACTTGGGTGATGTGTATTAAAAAACAAAACGCCAACAATCGGGTATGTGGTAGTTTAGGCATTTTGGTTAAGATGAACACATGCTCTTTGGTCCATCTAGGCGTGTAGAGTCCACAGGTTGTGTTCTGGAATTGGGGGAAGTTGAGAAATGAGCATTTAGAGCAAGATGTGCTGACTATACTATACACTATATGTTTGATTTCCCCACCCCGGTGACACTTTTGCTTCATAGCAGCTCTTTCATTATGCACTATGTACGTGCTCTTCCTATGACTCTCCATTGTCGCTCTGTGTGCTAACAGTCAGCTACTGTGTGGTGCTTATGGAAGTGGGTTGGCTAGAGGGAAGGTTGTCAAGGAGAGGAGGCACAAACCACACTCAGCATGCAAAGAGGGCTTGAGAGGAAGAGGTGGGTCATTGTCTTCTCCTGCTTCTGTCCTGTCAGATGTGTTTGCTCAGATGTGCAAGAAATTGCTGGTTTGTTGTTTTGTTTTTAAAGCCACTTGAGGGGTAGAACAATGAGAGCTTTACCAAAGAACTGAGAAGACCTGGACCTGTGCTGAGATTTGAAGTAGGTATCATATTTAGTATGTGCCCAGAGGACTTTTTGTGGTGAATTGTCTGTACTTCTTACTGAACCCAGTTAAGAATCCTTGGAGAAGATAATCTGATTTCAGAAAACTAAAGAAATTTAGAAGGAAAATGGCAGAACTGGGCAAAACAATGGGAGATCTATCAGGCCAAAGGAAAACAGCTTTTTCTCAAAAATGTTCTTTATTGGATTATTTTTAGGTATGTCAAGCTGTCTTAAATGAACTAGAATTCTGTATTCCCAGATGCACTTGGTGTAAGTCAGGGCTTTTCTGAGCTTAAATTCGCAAAATTTGTGTTGTTTAAACTTCACTGAAAATTAGCTGTAGCAAATGCCATTGGTGTAACTGTTTTTTTTCCTTGGGAAAAAGAAAAAGATAATAATTAGCCATTTCTCCTTGTGTAGTTGATTTGTTCCTGTAGAGTGCAAGCCAGCCTTTCCTGATGCTGGTTATTTTGCTAGAATGGCCAATGCTCATCTATGGTGTTCGTCAAATGGGAAAAACTGTGATACTATGTTCAGGTGAGGGACACTGTTCCTCTCTGCCCCACACCTAATTTAAAGAATCCAGACAATTGGTAAGCTGGTGAGAACAGATATTTTAACAATGCAGATTCCACTTATGACTAGAATAACTTATGTCTAAGTATGCCATGGTGATCTAAGCCAGACCAGTGTTTTAGGTATGCCTCAGAGCCTTCTTTTGCAGGTGACACTGGGCAGCTCAGGTGCAAGTCTTCCTCTTGGATTGGCAGCCCTTAGGCATGTGGCCCAAAAGTAGCTGGAGAGGGCGAGTAGGTTTGCGATCACTGAGGAGAAGACCTAAAAGAGGCTGAAGTCAAGTTTAGCTGCCCTGGGATCCCTGGTAGCAGCCATTTGGCTGCTACTGAGGAGAGGATCAGCTAGGACCAGTTGAGATAATCTTTCAGCTCCCCATAGATTTGCATGTGTATTTGCCTTTTCTGTGGCAGTTCACGTAAAGGAAAACCCTTTGTTCATGTGGGAGTTTTGGCATATGAGTGAAGAGCCTTACAAGTGCACTATTTGCAAAAGACTGCTTTGCAGATTTGAGCTAAATCTTCAGCCTTTTGCAAATCACCTAAATGTATTTGCCTATTTATTTCTGCCTTTCCTAGCAGAAATAGGGAAGGGATTTTTTCACCAGACAAGAACCCAAGTCACAGATTCGGAGACTTGCAGCTGAATTTTGTCATTGACTCATCACATGCCTATTGGTAAGCCATCTGCAAATAGGATAATTGTCTGTAATTTAGGGTGTCTCATCTAAAGACCTCAATTTCCATTGCTAAAATATGAGACTAATGCATACAACACAAGAATATTATGTAGAATAACTCACTGTATCCAGCTATTGAAGAGCTTTTTGCATGTGTAGAGTGCTTGTATATATGGCTAATCAGCATTATTTAACTGTACTTCCAGCCATTGAAACTCCACTGGCCCAAATGAAATCAAATGAAGCTTTTATTCTAACCTGTACATGGAGAATAATTTTTCCAGCCTTAACTGTGTGCAAGTTGTTATTTGCTCTCACCTGATCTACTCATTAGCTCTTGACAGTGAATTGAGTTCCTTCTCCCCTGTCTCAGTAGCGCAGGTGTTCCTAGACTTGATCCTGAAAACTTTTGCACACATTAAATTTAACACATTAAATCCCCATTTTATTTAACAGTAATTGTCCCATTTCAAGCAGTTGAGGGATGAGAGGCCTACTCAGTAAGTAGAGGGCCACATGCAGCAGGAAGCTTTTTAGACAGGTAAGAAAGAGATGTGATTGATTGCTTAGGCAGTAGCTCTGCTGTTGAAGGTATCACAAAGCCAAAGCGAGCCTTTCTCCAAAGAAGGTAGTTGCTTTGTCAGTTCAGATATACCCCAAAATGGCACATGCTTCATCTCTGCTTGTACCAAGACACAAACTAGGATAACACAGATTTTCTTCCTTCTCGGTTTCACAGGCTGGAGACAAGTTTGTTATTCAAGGACTCAGCACAAGTGTCAGATACTGATCATTACCTGTAAATTCATTGGGATGTTTATTGTCATGTTTTATAAAAGTGATTTCTTTTATGAGGCAATTACATGCCTTACTACTTCTAGTGCATCTTGCTGCTACCTTCAAATATGCAATTTTAGAGGACATCTCCACAAAACCCTTTTCAGTTCCCAAATGTTAAAATATTCAATATACCCCAGCGTGAATGTCATTTGGCTTTAGAATCTATAGTTAAATCTCATTTTCTAGAAATAGTCAATTTCTTAGCAACATGTGATTGATGATACTTCTGGTGGAAACCACTTACTTGGTTCAGCAAAAGTTCACTTTCTGAGGGGTCATGGTAGGAATACATTATCTCAGAAGCAGGTTTTGGAGTTTTCCTTTCCCTCCTCCTTGCACATACTTAGTTTTTTCAGAGTTCATTATGCTGAGTTGAAATCCTGTCTCCACAAGCTCGATTCCTGCTCCAGGTGGATGGTGTATGTCTCATTTATGCTCGCTCAGGTATTGTGGCTGAACTTGCTTTCTGAGCAAGATTGCAGAGGCTTGACCTAGAGCTTTTTGAAATCAACCTTTCTATTTTCTCTTGTTGGGCTTTATTCTGGGTGATCAACATACTCCAGTCAGTTGCAAAAGCAGCACAGCCCTTTCGCCGGCTTTCCCTGCCCAAAGCCTAGCATAGAGCAGGTTGTCATAGTTTCTTTCATCTTTCTGCCAGGTTTGTTTTCAGTTGAGCCTGAGTGTCTGCTGTCTGATGTTTCTGCCATGGGATGTGTGTTGTAGAGTAAACAAGGTTTGTTTTCATTTCTCCAAGATAAATTACCTGCCTGAATTGTGCTTAGTCAGTCTACAAGACTACAGTTAGTGTGTCTCATTTCAGAGCTGGAGGCATGTGCCTGAGCCCCTTACTCTGCTCTTCTGTCAGAGGCTATTCCCAATGGGCGCTGCTGGAGGTGGGTACCTGCTATGTCAGGGCGAGCCAAAGCAAAGGAACAGGCCATGGTACTAACCCCATCCAAGTGAGCTCTTGTGCTCCAAGCTACAAAAAGGAGCATGCTTGCTGCACTGTCTGAATTGGGAGTGGGCAAGAAAAATAAAATGGATTCAGTCAGATGCTCCCGAAGCTAAATATGTAATTTACTTAGCCGTGTGAAGTTTGTGTTAATGTGGAAGCAGGAATGATGCTCTTGTGTTGGAGAATGAGAGAGAGAGAGAGAAAAGAAAGAAAACTGCAGTTATTGGACAACATAAAGTTAAAAACCTGTATGTTCAGATCTGATGCTAGACAAATTTCTTAGCTGCTCTGAATGACAATGAATTGGAAAGCTGGAACTCCCTGAACCTGCAGATCCTTCTATTGTAGGTAGTCCTTCTAGATGTACGTGTAAACCCAACAAAAGAACTTCTGTGTCCACAGATGAAAACATATGTGTGGAAATCCTCTCACTTCTTACCTTGCCCACCTTGAACTTAGCCATGCTGTAATTGCATGTCATGCCCGACAGTAGCTGTATTATGTCACCCTGATTAAAAAGTGGGCTGCTGTATCAAGCTACTGCCTATCATGATGTCAGTCTGAACAATGCTGTTGATTTGGCAGACTTTTAAGCAAAAGAATTATAACTTCTTTCCTCTGGAGCTCTTTATTAAATCCGGATTGGTGTTTCATCTGAAATGTCAAGGAGTCTGCCAGCAGCTTAGCAATTAATGAGAATGATGACCTGCTGTAAAACAAAACCCAGTGAATTAAAAGTACAGGTCATGTCTGTGTTTGCCAGCAAGATACAGATAATCTTTTGTTTTCAGCTGGTTTAATTCTCATCTTTAACAAAAAAGACATAGATACTAGGGAGAGTCTGTTAATTGCAATTAAACTTGGGCTCCTATTTGAGCGCTCAAAGATTATGGCTTGCAAACAGGGACAGCTTATACTAAGTCTGCTGCAGCAATTCTAGCCCCAAGTTTTTCACTCTGTTCTTTGAAGATTTCTGCTCCTGCTGCTAGGATTCGTCAGCCAATCATAAACCAGTTGCAGATCTGCTTAAATCATAGTTGGATGCATTGGGAAAGACAAAAGTTGATACCAGTTTATGTTAATATACCAGAGTGATACAGCATCTACTTTACCAGGAACTAAGCTGGTCCTGTAAAGAGGGAGGGAGATATCTAAAATGGGCAGATTGTTGGGACTGAAAATTCTTCTAAGCTTTCCTAAGCTCATCTGTATCTACTAATGAGTCAGAGCTTTAATTCCCATTGAATTAAACAGATCAACTCTGAAAGAGGTTTGTACTTTAGTAATTTTAAGGATCCAGCCCTTAAACTCTTCAGTTATTTTGATGGTATGACTTAGACTTTGCAATGTTGTACCAAAAATACTGTAATTCCATTTAAAAATTTATACAATTTGGACACGATACGTAAAAAATATTCTTGGTCAAAAAAAACCCTCTGTGCATACTCCCAGTGAGTGTTCTGTTTCTGGTTCACATTTCTAATTACGAGGGTTTATTTTAAAGGTTAAATGCTTTATATTTTTGGACAAACATGGAAGTGAAACTGTGTTATATTTTAGTGTAAATTTTAACAGTACTTCTAATTTCCTTTCATGTTGACACAGGGCATTTTGACGAGATTTTATCTGCCTAGAAGATAAGAAACATCCCTATTACAGTACAAGGGAAGATGCATGAAAGCGTAATTGAAGTCAGAGGCAAAGCTCTTTGCTTTGTTTAGTGAAGTCAGTTTACCTAGTGTGTTTAAGAGTATATTAGCTCTTTATAAAAAAATCTTGTTCTTTCACTTGGAATGAAACACCAGAATCACCAGAGCAAGAAGTCATTGTACCAGCATAAGCCTCTAAACACCACTGTATATATTATTGCTAGAACAATGTGGTTTTATTTGATTGGATTATTCAACATGTGAGGATATATTGGTTGTTTCTCATCTGTGTATTAATATCAAAGCCAAAACCAATCTTTGTTAGAGCCTGTGCAGGAGAACCTTGGAGGTCCCAGTCACTTGGATAGAAATCCCATCTTTTAGCTTGGCCTCCAGGGGCACTTCAAAAGGTCTTTTCACTTGCTTTTGAAACTCCAGGCCTTTCCCAGCTCTCTGTGTTGTCTTCTCAGAGCTACCAAACTGGTGGCATCGCCAGCGTAGCCATCAGCTCCCAGCCCTGCCCTCCCCATCCCTGCTGGTTCTGTGGCCCTTCTCATGTGGAGCAGAGGGTGCAGGCTCTGTATCTTCTAACACGTGGTGGGTTCCTTGGTCAGTGGTTTCATACTAGTTCAGAAAGATGTGCCATCTTTTCTCAAACAAGTGTTATTTTCTAGGGATGAAATGGCCAATAGCTGTTTGGCTATCATGCTACCCCACTTCAGCCAGGGTGCTGTCCCCACTGTGAGATTTGTGGTGGTTTGTGAGCATCTCCTGATTTCAGATGAGTGCTTTTCATGCTGTTTATGTCTGTTCAAAGATTGTATGTTTTGTGCTCTGAGACATTTCCTGACCACTCAGTTGAAATTTCTGATTAATTAGATATCATCAGGTTGAAATGTAGTTAATTACAAAACCAGAGATAATTGCTTTAAGGATGATGCTTACATATATAATTTTCTCCTGTTTTCCTCCCTGCTTCTACTGTTGAAAAACAACCTGTCCTTTGCTGTGCCATGGGAAGACCCCATGCAAAAGAGGAGACATAGCTAGAACTCAGTTGTGCACTAAATATTGTTGAATGCAAGTGTGAGAAAATTAGGAAAAAGAAATAGTTTTTTCACTACCCTCTTTGAAATCTAGTAAAGGGGCCTGAGCCTGGTCAAGTTCAAACTTGGCCATTTACCTTAAATATAGAACACTGAAAAGCAGGTACTTCTAGCACAAAATGTCTGTAGTTTCTCTTTATATAGTGTAAACCTGGCTCTCCTGAATAGAAAGGATTTTGGAGATGTTCAGGGTAGTAATATGTACCTCTTTTGCACCTTATTGCATGGAGCTTCACATCCAATTGAGTTTACCTGGTATGTGATATTTAAGTGATGGTTGTTTCATTTATCAGCTTGTATTTTTTAATGTATGTAAACATGACAAAAGGCATACCAAAAGAAAAATCTGCATGTAGATTGAAGCCATCCATTAATGTGAAAGACCAAGATATATCAGCAGCATTTGCATGCTGTATACTTACATATGCTAAATAATTTTGTTTTCAGAGTGGATAGATTATGGCTTTCTGACTCTGAAATAATTACAGCCTCAGCTATAGCTGCAGTGTTAGTCACAGTGATTTAGTGCTGCCGATAATGTTGGGAATATACAGACTATTAGTATGATGTGGGGCAGCAATGGTGAAGACACATCTGTGGCTGTACTGAATATTCACCTTTCCAGACAACCGTACTCATCTCTGTTAGTACTTGAACCCATCCACCCATGTAAATCTGGGAAACACTATTACAACCAGATTGTAAAATTAAGTAGCTCCACAGCTTCACTGGAGGCAAAGCTTGCCTAACCAATTTGGTGGCCTTCTATGATGGGGCTACAGATCTGATAGACAGGGGCAAAGCAGCTGACATCATCTACCTGGACTTGTGCAAAGCTCTCAACACTATCCCACACAACATCCTTGTCTCTAAACTGGAGGGACATAAATTTGATGAATGGACTACTCTGTATATAAAGAATTGTCTGGATGGCCGTACACAGTGTTGCGATCAACAGCTCAATGTCAGCAGGAGGTGGATAACAAATGGTGTCCCTCAGGGGTTGGTGTTGGGACCGATTCTGATCAACATCTCTGTCGGTGACATGCACAGTGGGATTGATGCACCCTCAGCAAGTTTGCCAAAGACACCAAGCTGTGTGCTTTGGTTGACATGCTGGAGGTAAGGGATTCATCCAGAAGAACCTTGACACACTTGTGAGGTGGGCTGATGCCAACCTGATGTTCAGCAACGCATAGTGCAGGGTTCTACATCTGGGTCTGGGCAATCCCAGGCATAGCTATAGGTTGGACAGAGAAGAGATTCAGGGCAGCCCTGCAGAGAAGGACTTGGGGGTGTTGGTCAACTAGAAAAGGAACATGAGCTGGCTTCAGTGTGTGCTCGCAACCCAGAAACCAACTGTATCCTGGGCTGCATCAAAAGGAGCATGACCAGCAGGTCGAGGGAGGTGATCCTGCCCCTCTAAGACCTCACTTGGGGTACTGTGCACAGCTGAGGACAGGTGTTCTCAACATAAGAAGGACATGGTACTGTTGGAGCAAGTCCAGAAGAGGGCCATGAGGATGATCAGGGGACTGGAACACCTCCCCTATGAAGACAGGTTAAGAACATTGGGGCTGTTGAGCCTGGAGAAGAGAAGGCTGTGTGGAGACCTCATAGCAGCCTTCTAAGTGTCTGGAGGGGGCCTACAAGGATACCAGAAAGGGACTCTTCATCAGGGACTGTAGTGATAGGAGAAGGGGTAATGGGCTTAAACTTACACAGGGGAAGTTCAGGTTAGATATAAAGAAGAAGTTTTTTACTGTGTCTGTGGTGAGCGACTGGAACAGATTGTCCAGAGAAGTGGTAAATGCTCCATCCCTGGCAGTGTTCAAGGCCAGGTTGGAAAGAGCTTTGGGCAACATGGTCTAGTGT
This sequence comes from Psilopsiagon aurifrons, assembly GCA_025447955.1. Classification (NCBI taxonomy): domain Eukaryota; kingdom Metazoa; phylum Chordata; class Aves; order Psittaciformes; family Psittacidae; genus Psilopsiagon; species Psilopsiagon aurifrons. The sequence goes on from JAOEHY010001637.1 coordinate 73,922, forward strand.
GAGGTGTCCCTGCCCATGGCAGGGAAGCTGGAACTAAATGATCTGAAGGTCCTTTCCAACCCAAACCATTCTATGATTCTATGATTCGTTTGGAAACCTTTGTGATTGACTTATTTGTATGTGATGATCAGTCTGAGCAACAAGCACTGTAGTCAGCACTAAAAATTATTATTAAATTACCTTTTTATTAAAAATAAATATATTTCCAATGAGAAAAATGTGTAAAGTGTAGAGAACTTGCTCAGAAGCCACTCTGCACTGTCCAAGTGTATCTTTAAAAGACAAATGTTGCTCCCCCTCAGACAAGGCAGTGAAGACAGCCAGTCACATCCTTGCTGTGCACTTTGTGTTCTCAGCTGCAGCTCAGGGTTACCAAACCTGCTAATTCCTCATTCAGCAGAGATCTGAGCTAGCTTTGGCTGTAGGATTTTTGCTGCCCGAGAGGAACCTGAACACTGGCACGCTTCACTGCCTGGGGTGTTCCATCGAGCATATCCTCTATGGGATTTCACTGTCTGTAGAAACTAGCTAACTACTAAAATAGTGCCTGATCATATAGAGCAAGTCTTTTTTTGTCTAACTAAACTGAGTTTATATTTTTAGCCTTTCTGTCACTGTTTTTTTTTTTTTTAACATTTTCCTCCATCAAGTGAATAGCACTTTACTGAATCTTTCAGTAGATTGTAGCTTGTACCCAGAAAGGTGATGATGTTACATCTTTAGTGAATTACATGTCAGCAATTGAATTTATCAGAGTGTAGTGCCAGGGCAGCATGTTTCACTGCATTATTTTTCATAATGAAGGAAGAGAAGAATACCTGTAGGTGGCAATAGTACTGAAGCTGTAGCTGCACGCCGTTGTGGGTTTTTTTAACTGGTAGGTTACTATCAAGTTAACTTTGAAGTTTGCTTTCTGCCGTTCCAATGCAGTAAACTGCTTTATTGATGCTGGAGGCCAGGACAGCGTGGTCTCTAATGTCTGACTGCAAATCTAAATGCCAGATTCTTCACACTACCACTGCTCAGCTTAGGCAAATTTACAGATGGCTTTAGAAATTTTAAGTATTTAGTTGAACAAGCAAAGAACTTGAATAAACTTATCTTTTCATCTGTTATTTGAAATAGTCTAACCAGGCCACTTTGGATGGGGCTTTGGGCAACCTGGTGTAGTGGAAGGTGTCCCTGCCGATGGCAGGGGGGTTGGAACTAGATGATCTTTAAGGTCCCTTCCAACCTAAACCATTCTATGATTTATCTATCTGTTTCTTCTTTGTCCAGCAGTGAGGGTCTGACATGGACATCATTGAGAGAAGTGTGACATTTTTATCATTGTCATTTTTGTAATGCACAGTGCAATAATATACTCACAAATTAGAGAATTCTCGCAATGAACTGGAAAGATAAAAGGCTGTGTGTACCCAAAATAGAAAACCCAACACAGTCATGGATGAAGCCCAAGTTCTAGCCTGCAGCTGCTCTTTCAAGTTGAACTCATAGTGCCAATGGATAACGGCAATACCTGCGGAGTATTATGTACAGTACTGTACACAGTACTGAACAGTACTGTACTACAGTACAGTACTTGTGTAGCTTTGGGGGCAGCCAAGACAGAAGGTAAGCCATGAGCATGAACAGCAGCCTGAGGGACTCTGTCAGGGTCAGCTGATGATGGGCTGGTGTGGTCTGGGTTTCAGCTACACTCAGCACAGACGTCAGACGTCTTATACCTGGGCTGCTGTAACTGAGGAGGGATTGTATTGCTGTAACAATACTGAGGGAGGTGAGCTGGCCCCAGGTCTGCTGGACTCAGAGCAGCATGTCAGCTGTTTAAACTGTATTTGGTGCATTGTGCAATGACTTTCACAATGCATTTCTTGAGTGGGAACACAGCTGAAGTGTCAGAAATTGCTAATTCAGTTGGTCTTTGCTCTGTGAGGCTCTGGTTTTATCTCCGCAGTGGTTAAAGATCAACTAGGATTACAGAAGGATTGCAAGCAAGTGCACAGGTACAAACTAACAAACAGCTCTTAATTTACAGTCTATATCCATACTTCTGCATCATTATTACTTGGTAAGTTATTTAAACGCCTACTGAAGATTAAGTAAGATCTTATTTTGACACAAATAGTTTGCATTAGATGGGGCAATGCTAACTGAATAGAAAAATCAAAGTTCTATTTATGGCCCATTATCTCTGGTGGCATTTTATTAAATTTCACAAAATGGGGAAGTGACACATGCCCTCTCAATTCCAGTTGCCACTAGAATAACTTATTTGTGCAGAATGTTATTTTCTGGGGGAGTCTAATTTATGCATTCTGAGTACTTTGCTGGCTGATAGCTCAAAATAAAGAACTTTTTTTGCAGAAATTTCATCATTATCTTCAGCTATGAATGCCCATTGCTCAGAGAGAATTGTCTCTGTAATTCTGCTACTATTTTAACTGACATTTTAATTAAGGCTCTTCTGATTATCACTGTAAAACCACTTGTTGGCAACCTTAAGCCACTGACTAAAATGAAGAAGTAAGAGAAAAAAACTCCATGTAAAATGTCAGAGAGTTATTTGAAATAATGGAATAGTTGAAATGCTGGACTAATGAGTGAAATTAAAGCAGAAGAGAGCAAGCATGTTGTGAGTCTGGGAGCAGCAGGTGAGGTGGGGACTCTATGACCTACTTTGCTGTGCTCATTTATTTGCATTAATCATCCTGGTAGCCGAAACCTCGAATTCCACATCTGTTGATGTTGTTACCCAAATGCTTGTAAAAGAATGTCCATGGCAGCTTAAAGCGTGGCCATGATTTCTCTCTCTGTGATTCACGATACCCGACTTGACTTGCTGTCCTGGAAGGTGACCATGTTGTTCTTCTTGGCGTATTTTATCCCTCCTTTTTCAATTCCTTTTGCATTGCTACTTCAAATAGTCCAGGCCTTTAAGAAAAATGATACGGTAGTGGAATTCAGCAGTCAAATGTCCATGGAAATACAGCGAAGACTAAGCTTGCAACTGGTGTATATAGGTCTTGTATTTAATTATTGACACTAAATTATTAGAACTACCTTGTACCACAGGCCTGAGAGTTCAGGCTTGCGAAGGAGCAAGGTTACAGCCTCCACAGTTTAACAAAAATGAGCAGCCAACACACAGGAGCGGAATTGTATAACAGTAGCAGTGGGTGGAAACAAGGTTAAAAATCTGTCTGTAAACCATAGAGCAGACGCAGGTTTCTGTTGTCAGGGCTGGGAACACAGTTAAAGAATGATGAGCCCAGGTGACCGTAATTACCTTCTTGCATAATAATCATAAAAAAGGGAGAGGCTGAGAAATACTGTATCTGCTGTCCTTGTATAAATGTGCTGGGCAAGGAATTACTGGGTTACATAGAAGCTGAAGCTGACTTTTTGTGTGTGTATGTGCACACTTCAAACCTACGCTCTGTGTTTGAGGGGTGTTTCAATAGTGACATTTTAAAAGGATCTGAAAGAATTTAAACTCTTGACTTGTTTGCACAGGTTACTTAACTGCTGAGAAACCTGGGGGCCACCCAACCCGTGGCAATTGTGCTAGGCAATAAATGGTTTACAGACCAGCAGTGACGCTCTAAAAACACGTTTCACCTTCTCAGTTTTACAATATCGGCAAATCCTATGCATAAGGTACAGGGTTCATAGGGAAAACCAAAACATCTTTCAGCAAGTTAGATATCCTATCATCTTAGATTAGATATTAGGAAAACGTTCACTATAGGGTGGTGAGACACTGGCACAGGTTGCCCAGAGAAGCTGTGGATGCCCCATCCCTGGCAGTGTTCAAGGCCAGGTTGAATGGGGCTTTGAGCAGTCAGGAGTAGTAGAAGGTGTCCCTGCCTGTGGCAGTGGGGTTGGAGCCAGTTGATCTTTAAAGGTCCCTTCCAACCCAAACCATTCTATAATTCAGAGTTACAAACTTCCATGTTTGCTATGCTGCCATTTTTCAAGTCTCGTCTTGCAGCAGCCCTCAGAAAGATGGTCCATCCTGAACCATGGTGGGCACAGGGCTGGGGAGAAGCACACCTAGAGGTATTGCTTCCATCTCTCTCCATGGTAAGCATCTGTCTTTTGCCCTGCTCTTGATTACCAAAGCGAAGGATCAAGGGATGATGTTACATCTGTCAGGAGAGATGGCGCAGCTCTCTGGGCCTTGCGCAATGGTAGAGCTAACTGGCCTCTGACCTGGACATTAAGCTCCCATCTCCCTGCCTTACTCATACTCCACATGCTGTGGTACACGGTTAACAGCCCCTACAACCTGCCCTAACCCTCCACTGGCCAGTGTGTGACTTGCACAGCCCACTGCATTCCCCCAGAGGCCAGGGACTTTGCAGTTCAGAGAGGGAGAAGCCATGCTTGGCACTGCTGCACACTCCCATGCTGTGTGTGCCAGGTGGTGCTGCCATGTCTCACTGTCTCCTGTCAGCTGTTAGTGTTTTCCCTAGGGAACTTAAAGCGAGGATAATCATGTATTAAAAAATCAGCATGCTTGTTGCTCTGAAAAAATGCTAGCATATAGCTCACGTCCCTCTCTGGCTGCTTCCTCCCCTGCACTATTCCATATCCTATCACTTGCTTCTCCCCACATGTCCAGATAATGGTGCAAACACGGGTTAAAAGTAAGTCTTCTGAATGGGAAGCCTGTTTACAGCAACAGCAGATCGGAGAAACAAAAATCAATAGAAATAGTTTTCTGGGTCACGGTTTCATTAATGTCTTCAACTTTAAAGGGATCTGGTATTTTTGTGAGGCAAATGACCCATTGCAGGCTACATGGACATTTCAAGTTCCATAAAAATTTTAAGGCATAATACAGTGTTGGTGCATATTTATGCTCCTGGGGATTTGAAAGGTTACTTTCCTTTACTTTGAAAGGTTCCCTTTCCTGTTGCAATGATTTTTGTTTTCATTCTTGGGAAGCATAGATGAAGGCAAGGGTCACAGCTGGTTTTGGAGGCTGCCCATGGAGCAGGAAGCTTTTGTCGAAGTGGCTTAGGTACCTTCCTCAATTCCTGTACCATCCTGCACAAGAACAGACACCAGGTACCACATGTTGTCTCCTTCTGTCAGCTTCCTGCATAAAGGCCTTCAAGTAAGCCTCAGCCTCTGAGCCTGTAATCCTGACGCCATTCATCCCTGACTCCATTTTGTAAAAATGCACCTGGAGAAGGGTTACAAAATCATATATGCTCCAGTAACTTCCCATGGCATTCCCCAGGGTCCTGTACAAGCAGCGTATCACCTGAAAATACTTGAAAAATCTAACAGCAGAAAGATGCAGTTACTGATGGTACATCTCATTTCCTCCTGCAATGATTTGGTGTCAATTTTTCCTTGCTGGGCATCCATCCAGGGTAACTGGCATTAGTAAATAAGGCCACAGGCAGATTTGAACAGAAAAAAACAGCTTAAGAATTTATTATATCACATCAGTGGAGGCAACAGTACCTCTCAGTAGAGTTTCCACCCATCCTGTGAGTGGAGGGAGCAGGACACATGTCCTGCATGTCAGCTCCTCAAGAACCTGAAAGGTTACATCTGCCACCGCAGCCCCCTCCTCCTCTGCTCTTGCTGCAGGAAGGCTCAGATGTGTTTACTCCATGGGAAAGGAAGAAATTCCAGACTGAAAGAAAGTATTTGCTGTCCTCCGCCTGGGACAAGAAAACACTCTTTTTGCTAGAGCTGCAGCTAAAACATGTGCACTGCACCATGGCTTTATTTTTCAGGCTTCCAGTGATCAATACACTTCGAGAGAGAGATGTTGGCAAATATAAGCAGTTGTTTGCATCAAGTTTTCTCGCCTCAGAGCAAATTTAAAACGTGCTACTGCTGCATTACAGCATGCCAACAGATGTGGTGGATTGTTTCAGGCTAGCTTTTATGTGTCTCACAGTATCACCTACACAGCAGATTGCTGAGTTTTGTTGCCATATTTAGTATCAATTATAACTATCTCAGTGCACTGTGAAAGCTGGCTGCTGCTGCTGCAAAAAAAAAAAAAATCTAATTTCTGTTATTATTATGGCATTTAAATGACATATAGCATGGTCAAAACAAACCATCTGTGCTGACAAGAATTTCCATTAGTACACAGCTGAGACACCAGCTTTCAGCAGCAGAAGAAACACAGTTAATAACATCTATATTTCTTGTGATTTAGTTCAAATTCATCTCAGGCATCCATCCACTATTATCCATCTTTCAGAGAGGCTGACAGAAAAGAGGTTGGTTGGAAACTCTCTGAGGGGTAAAATTCATCCTGTGCTGACTGCAAAAAGACACTACAGTGGAATGGAGACCAATGCAGAGAGAGCTCAAGAGGTTCTGCTCTGGGAACAGTGTCATCTTTTATTCGCTTAACAGTATCACTGAGATATATTTGTTTGTGTTATACTAAAGCACAGTTGCTATGAACAATTTGTATATGCATATATATTATAAAAAATATTTCAAAGATCCTGTATGTATCAAGGCTTTCAAGAAAGACACAAAATCAAAGTATGAAGAAAGATCAAGGTTGTATATTAATAAAAGGTTGCAGCAGGAGGCTTTTCAGCTCCCCAGTTTAGCAGCGTTAGTGCTATGGCCATATCTGAAACTTAAAGGTTTTCTTCCTGTTGTTTTTTAAACATGCTACTTAAGGGTAGCGCCTTACCTTTATACTCTCCAGATCTCTTTTAAGGAAAGAGATGAAAAATGAAAAGACCAAGTAGATTATCCAGGGAAAGTAAAGTTTTAATTAATGATGCATGTACTATAGCCCTGAATGATGAGTAATTTGGTAAAATATCAGTGTGCCTTTGAAATAGCCTCACAGAAGAGCCATTGGCAATAAGTCAATAACTTATATGTGCACATTTATAAAATCTCTACAATAGCTTCCATGTTCTTTCTCAGGTGCCACGATCTGAGAAGGTCATCAAAGTGCTTGCATAAATACATCAGTATCTTTACAAAACTATATGAAAATCAGAGTCCAAAGTATTAGTCCTGAGCATCCACTGTAACAGATATCTCACCTACATGGTAAATTCCTCCACAGCAGAGGCTGATGCTGACCAATACTGACAGCATTATCTGCAATAGTCTAACTGAACTGTAATGTCTCATCTGCGGGAATCTTGGTTTGTCTAAGCAGTAGCACTGCTGATCAAATCCTTGATGGTCAAAATCAGTTTAATTACTATCATTAGGTTTGAATCAGGAAAGTAAAATGCATACAGAAACCCAGAGACATTTCTGGAATTTCTTATGTTGTCATGTATATGGCTCTTAGGTAGCTTTTTTTGCACTCATTCCTGGAAAATGGAACTAGGAAAAGCCAGCTAGAAAAAATTACGTATTTCTTCCCTCTTCCTGAGACACTGTCCTGGTGGAAGTGCTCCCGTAGCTTGCAACCAGCCTATTAATATGAAAACACTGCAGCTGCTCAGTATTAAAACTGCATGTTTTCATACAGCTTCTCATACTTTTGATTCAGGAAATGATGCTATTGCATATTCTTTTATAAGTACATATATGTATCGATAAATATATGTATTTAGGTGTATAAATTCTAGCTTGAAATAGCTAGACACACACAAGTAAGTGTGACTGAGGGCTCTATATCTGACATTTCACCACAGAATTTGTGGTGAAAAGAATTTCAAATTCACTAGTGGCTGAAGGCAAGATTTTATTGCACATCTACAGCAGTAATATAGTAAACTTCAGACACTGATGCTGTGTCTTATTTGAATAGTTCTACAGAACATGAGAAGAACTTGCTCATTCCGATTATGGGACTGATTTTTTTCCCTACTTTAATGGCTGTCCACAGTTTATTGATCTAAACCCCATCAGCAACACTAGAAGAGATTTGGGAGGGCCTGTAGCTGTGGGAAATTGGTAATGTTCAAAGAAGTCAAAAAGTTTGTTGCAATTTCATGACATTCAAGAAAATCTATTGCAAGAATTAACCACTAAAAATCACAAACCCCTCCAATCAACCTGCAACAGGCAGAACAAGTCTACTTACTCATTTCTTCTTGTGGTAAAAATGTATCAAGTCTGGTAGGTCCTTTCTCAAAGAAACTTAACTTTCTTCCCACTGCCCTGTTTTACTCTTTACTGTCATCCAACACAGTGCATAGCTTAAAACTGCTCAGGCTTTTGGCAGATTGAAGTCCGGACGGCATAGAATCATAGAGTGGTTTAAGCTGGAAGAGACCTTAAAGCTCATCCAGTTCCACCCCCCCTGCCATGGGTAAAGACTCCTTCCACTAGAGCAGGTTGCTCAAAGCCCCATCCAACCTGGCCTTGAACACTGCCAGGGATGGGGCAGCCACAACTTCTCTGGGTAGCCTGTTCCAGTGTCTCATCAGCCTCATAGTGAAGATTTTCTTCACTAAATCTAAACCTATCCTCTTTCATTTTAAAGCCATTCCTCCTTGTCTTGTCACTGCTTACCCTTGTAAAAAGTCTCTCTTCAGACTTCTGATAGGCTTTAGGTATTGGAAGGCTGCTACAAAGTCTCCCTTCTCAATGTTGAACAACCCCAACTGTCTCAGCCTGTCTTCACAGAAGAGGTGCTCCAGCCCTCTGAGCATCTTTGTGGCCCTCCTCTGATGTGGGTATTCTCCCCTACACTCCACTCAGTGCCATATGTAAACTACTTGCTCCACCTATAAAATGCTGCAAGTGCTGGAGAGGCATAAATTAATAATGGGTGTTTATATATGTGTATGTCTGTAGAATACCAAAAAAATGAACAAAAAATGTAGCTTGAGCAGTATGGTTTTGACCTTAAAGTTTCCTGTCTAGTGTTTTTCTTATTTCTGAGATTACAGGGCACTATGAAGACATGTTGGAAACAGTAGTGATTCGTTTGCTCAAAGTGTCATTCACAGCTGCTAAGGATTACTGGAAAAGTAGGGGATGGGGAAATAAATGCTCATGTGCATGTGTTTACCAATATCACATTTGTATGTGCATAGATCTAGAAGTTACAGAAGGAAACAAGAGGGCTGTGTCAAAGAGTTTTGGGGGAAGAGAGCTGCAATGCAAACAAGCTGCAGGGGTTTAGCTCTGTGCATGCAAAGAGGAAATAAAAAATTATCCATAAATAGAAAATATATCTTGTGGAGGAAAAGCCTGCTGATTTGAGATCTGTTAATCCCTTCTGGTTTAAAATTGCTGTGTGAGTTTGATAGATAGGCTGAAGACCTCTTGCTGAGAGCAGTTACTGAAAGTTTGTTTTTAAACAACTCTTAAGAGGATTCACTTTAAGCTATTTAAATGCTTAGGGACATTGCTTAACTTTTAAATGTTTATTTTGCTGCTCCATTCACTACAGAAGAATGCAAAAGCTCCCTGATGATTTTTTTGAGCTTATCTACTTCTTTTCTGCATCACTGAGCTCTATTGTGTACAGATGTGCCCTTATTTCTTACTACTAGATGCCTTAGAAAAATAAATGCATTATGGTTTTGGGGACTCACCTGATGAAGTCCAGATAACTAAAGGGAATTTCATTATCACTAACCAGGATAAAGTTTATACAGATTTAGCAAAGCATCCTCTGGAGATGACAGATTCTTAGAGAAGACAGGCTGGGTCAGTTATTTGAGTTACATAGAAAGATTTTTTTCCCTTTTCTAGCAAACCAGATTAGCATTTGCGTACCTCAGATGCTTTGTCTCCATGCCACATAATTTGTCTCTAATGCCACATTTGCATTATTCTTGGTCCTTCAGGCAGTCCTGTTAGTTTTCATCTTTCTCTCCTCAGCAGCTGGTATTATGATATTCAGATATAATTGCTGATCTCAGCTCCACGAGAAGATTCATTCTGGAGCTTCCCGCTAGGTTTTTGCTTGGATTAAGCTGTTTGTTATTTTTCTAAGGCCTGACTCAATCATACTATTGTTGAAGTTCTGTTAGAAAATGAGAAAATAGTTCATTTTAAAGGTTTAATGGTTCATTTTGGGGTGCCTATGCTTTTACAGATTTCTATAAATGTTAAATGGCTTAACATTTGGCTGTATCCTTGCTCCATCTTTTACAAGGATAATTAACCTTTATGAAATCCCAGCATGCTATGACAGGATTAGACCCTTGAAAACTGAGAATATGATTGCATGATCACCTTTAGTCCTTACTTCTGACTTCTGCTAGGTTCTGCCTTCTGCCCTCAGGCCTGATTCCCTGCCCACTTCCCTGAGTCAACACCAGGGCTTAAGGAGCTGTGCAGCCAGTCAGATGAGAGGTAATAAAACTCATACGTATGTATTTTTGCAATCTAGTAACATGTATTTTGTCTTGACAGAGGTAGTTTTCACCTGGATCAGCTCTTGGAGCAACTCAACATTGTTAGAACCCTGCCTCAAGGATAAGATACTAGACCAAACACAGGTAGAGCTCTCTGCACTGCTAATACATACACATGTAGCGTTACAGGCTACCAGTCATCAATTCTACATACTAACTCTGAAGTACTGGCATCCAGTCAGCAGTTTTTATGGCAGCTTAAGTACATAGCATAAATATTTCTCTGCCAATGTTATTCCCTGTGAGCAGCTCACTTGGGTACCTTCCGGGTTGGTATCAGTAACTGGCCATTTCTTTTTATGGCCCTGAGGCCTCTGTTATCTTCCCATGCCTGTAGCTTTGTGGCTGCCTGTAGTTTCAAGGCTGCTGATGTCTACCGGTGGTGGTGCCACCATGAGGCCCCACCTGTAGCTGGGATGGTCCTTCAGCTATGAAACAGGGCTGTATATAGAGCACCTTTGTGCAGGTGCTTGCTATTACTCCCTGTGCGGCTACAGCAGAGCTACAGGTATGTGATTAGAATAACTTTGTTCAACAGCCATGGCAGGATGGCGCCTTTCAGTTTAAGCCAATCTCCAAACCATGCCTAGAGTTTTGGCAGTGCAAAACAGGACTGCTGGGAAATGGTAGGTTATTTCTATGAAAACTTGTGGAAGAAATGAAAAGAAAATAAAACCACAAGAACTCTCAGGAGTTTTTTTCCTGCTTTCAAACAGTGATAGGTTTGTGATACATTGTTTTAAAAGATAGAAAATGTGAGAAAATGTGTTGTTTAGAAAAAAGACAACTTTTAATCAAAAGAAATGCAAGGTTTTGGTGAGTGTTAATGAAGAATATGCTCTGATGTTTTATAAGTGTATCAGACGTGTGTTTGGAATGCTGAAAATCATTGGAAATGGTGTCAGAGTGAGTTGCGAGGTAGGTATTTACCGTTCCTGTCTTATGTCTAGTGATACCACTTGTTTCTGAAAGGTTTGTCTTGATGCCTTGTAACAGAACTTCTCCTCAGCTGTTATGTTGTGGTAATTTATATGCCTGGGCCTGAGAACTCTTAATTACTCATGGTATATACCATGTTGCTATTAGAGTTCTTACATTGCTATGAGTTTATATATTGCTCCAGTGTTTCCTGCCTAGTCTCCTAATTACAAGTGTTTCAAAACCCACATGTAATAGTTAATCTTTATTAGCAGAATAGTAAAGCTGGAACATTCCATTTCTCCCCTTAAAACACTTGAAATGAATTTGTTTATAAAGCTGTGTATTTGTTTATAAGGCTATGTGTGAGATACAGAAACACAAATCAATTTAAGGGAAGATTGTAAAAGATCAGTTTCACTACAAAGCCTATAATTATTCCAGTTTTTTTCCTCCATTTTGATTGTAAGCATGTGCCTGTGAGATTCTTATTAATAATGTTATGGATTTATACCAGGCTTGAAAAATCCATATAATCTGTATGACATCTGTAAGATTGTTGTCCTGAAGTGATTACAAAAAGAAGTAGGGAGCTGCTGGTGGCTTGAGCAGATGCAATTACTTGCTTCAGAGCTGATTCTGCTGCCAAAATTGTGGAGGTTTTAGGCAGGAAGAGGGACAGCTTCAGCTTTCAGGGACACTTGAGGCTAGGTGATGATGGGTAGGGCAGGCTGTGTACGTGGTGGGCATTGGAAGGGCAGAGGGATTTCGATTTCTTCAGCCACAAAACCGTTTGGCTGCTGCAGGGTATCATCAGCGGCGCTGTCAGGTGTCTGCAGACACTGAGTTTCTCTTCGCTTCTGTTGCCTTAGGGTTGCTTTACATGTAAATGGTTTATCAACATTTGCACATCGATTAGGAAAGTAAAGAAAAACAAATCCTGCCCTTCATGGATTTAACTTTAGTGAGAAAAGCTCAGTTACAGTTGTACTGGAAAAAAAGTGTTAATCTTGTTTCAGAAAATCACATTCCTATATAGTAGTATAGGAATTTTTATCAGCAAATGTTCTGTCTCCACCCTTCCCTTTTCTAGTGATTTCATGATGTAACATTCTCCATAACAGAACTTCAGGGGAAAACTCCCTGAAATGCTAGGACTCTACCTTGTGTTGCTACAGTTTCCAAAAACATTGCAAAATAAGCTGCTGCTTATATATTCCTGCTACAACTAAGGTCCCAGGGGTAAGAAAACTGTACTGAATGGTATCTCATACATTTCACCAGTTGTATAAGAGCAAAGCAGAAGACTTCAGTCTTCCAAAAGTTGTCCCCAAAATTTCATAATGAATAATAGATTCTGGAAATATGATTGTTAAAGGCCCAAAAGGATGAGTATGAGCATGTGTTAAAAAATCAGACTTATTTTTTTCTGCTTAAAATCTGTGTTCTCTCACAAGTTATTCTGAGCCACCTGACAGCACCAAGATAGTTAAAAATAGGAATCATGTTGTAGTTTATCACTTGATTCTGCAGCCAACTAGTCGCATGTCTGAATTCAGTAAATCTAAATTCTAATCTAAATCATGACTCCAATAGTCATTAACTGTATAAATCTGATGAAGGAAGGCATGAATACAAGATGCTTCAGTTTGATATTGTTAGGAATTCAAACTTACGTGCAGGAAGTTATGAAACTCTGCTCCTGTCTTTGGGACATGAATAGTGAGTGAATTTGCTGTGGCATATGCAGAAATATACAATAAAGGCTTTGCACACTGGAGCAATTGGCAAAACTTTCATCAATTGACCTGGATTTTTTCCATAAAAAGCATTATAAAATTAAAGTAAAATGAATGTGATACCTGTTAGCAATACAACCAAGAAACAAATACAGCAAATACTTCATTTCAGTGAAAACTATCCTATGGGCTTATATATTAATTCATAGTAATAACCCAGAACTGGCTCCTTGATAAATGACTGTATTTCAATGAGTAAAAGGAGTGCATTGCTGGATAGTTAGGAATGATGGTTGATGCAAATTTACACAGCGTAATGCAAATGTCTGTGCTATGCTGTGTTGTTTTGTTTGTAATTTGCTGCCTTTAAAATATTTGTTGTGAAAATGGTGTACTTGGCAAATTGATGCCAATCAAACATAGTGGCATTTGGGCTTTTCTGCTTAGTTGATGTTAATCTTTGAAGTCCTTGTCACCCAAATTGGAGCTGAATGCCATATGTTTAGGACTGGCAGATTGAGAAGTAAACTGGAAGGAGCTTTCTGGTTTTATTATGCTCACCTTAAATGGGCACTTAACCATATTTATCTTGTATTAATGCACAGTTAACCTGCCAGATAATTGACTTATCATGCTTCCCTGTTCACCTGATTGTAAAGGAAAGCTTTCATATTGCATTGAATTAGATTTGGGAGAACAATAGTTAGATGAGTTGCAGGTGGTCAGCTTTGACAGTGGCGAAAGAACTTGAGCTTAACATCCCTGTAACTTGCACCTCTGTAGAAGTCACTGCAGTGAAACCCAAAGGGCTGCTCTGTAACAACACTCACCAGGAAGTGCTGTAGGCTTATGTGGATAATCATTAATTTTTCTGGCCTCTCATAACCCATCTATGTTTTCTGGTTGACTGGAAAAGAAGTCTTATTCCTGCATTTGACATTGTTTCTTGATATGGAAATAACTGATGTCACACATTTAGCTTGACATAACTAATACAGAGCTACAGCCAGGCAATGCACTTCATAGACAAATAAAATTGACAGGTTCCTATCCAGCATGGTTTACAACCTCTGCTTGCAACCATCAGCCACAAATTGAGCTGGGCTGTATGTGAGGCTACAGCCATAAGGCAGTAGGGGCGAAAGCTGGGGTATATTGACTTACAGAGCCTTTAGGAGCTCATATATCAGCTACCCAGCTACAGGCCACATGGTGGACGGCTGTGTGCACTTCTCTGAGCAGTGGGTAGAGGTGGCACATCCTGAGAGCAATTTGTGTGCTCATGGGCTATGTCTAGTTTGAGGTTTTGGCTTTTTTTTTGTAATTTGAGATAAAAGTTTGCACTGATGTAATTACCAGGATACGCAGTAATAGGAGAGTCGGGCTGGCTGTCTTCTGGCTGCAGTCTAAACAGTTTGAATGCAAGTTCACATTAATATTTTGGAATGAGATACACCTTTATGCGCCAAGAGGCTGCATCTGTTTTTCCTGCACCTCATGGCAATACCAAAGTGGCTGATTCAGGACAGACAGGCTGCATACACTTATGCAGCCCCAAGTCACATACTATGAGGCAGAAGAATATTTGTAAGCTGATAAGCAGCAACCATTCGCATTGCCCAAGGGAGAATTCTATTCTCGTCCCTGCCAGCATGGGTCATCTTTAGTGTAAATAGCTGAGCTCCAGGCAAGTTCTTGGGTACACAGAACAGCTACCATTTACATCTGCTGAAAAGGTGGCTCTTATTCACAGCGTTTGAAATGCAAAAGGCTGCCACCATCCTGTCGGTTCTGTTTGTACTATGGCAGTCACTCATCAGCAGCCACGAGGAATTATGTAGCAGAAATTTCATATGCAGTACCAGAAGGAAAGGGCTTGACTTTGCCTGTCATCAGACAGCAAGGGACACAAGATAATAGGCAAGGGAAAGGAGGAAGAGGGAGAACTGTTACCCTCAACTGGAATTTTCCATTTGCTTCTCTATTATTTAACTCCTATCAATGGATCTCAGTAATACACAATGGCAGTCTTAGTTGGGGAGTTTTTTCCTGTGTAGAAAATGGGTATTCACAGAGTGCCCATGTCTCTTACATCCTGCAAGCACACAAAATATTTCCTAGTGAGGAGAGGACGAGGGAGGAGAGGAGGTGATGTCAAATTTTAGTTCAATATCTGAATGTTTATCAACATCTTCTGAATGAATGTCACAGCCAGTGCAATCTGTGTCAGTGTGATCCCTTGGTAGTTCGTGCTGGGTACAGACAAGCAGAGTATCTGCTTTCCTGTGGGTGTGAAAGGCTCATGCTTTGGCAGATAAACTGAGAACCAAGACAGTGGGCTCACAGATAACTGCAAGACCGACGTCACTCAGGACTGTCCCATTTGCTGTCAGACTTAGAAATGGCATGGTGATAGTCTGTCAACACATAGACCTTTTCCCCAGAGGCTAGTTACTACAAGCTCTTGAAAAAAGCTTTGGAGGGCATGTTAAAATCTCTCTCATAAGAAGCCCCAGTATCCTGTTTAGATAACAAATGTTACCATTGTGGAAAAAGGGACCTTCGCCTTCTTCCTGATTATACCTTTGACAATATGCTCTTGACATCATATGTTTAGTTCTTCCCAACAAACATCAGAAAACAACATTTAATAATAGAATTTTTAATTCCGGAGAGCTCAAGATTCTCTGTAGGAAGATGGGCCGTGCTTCCCCTTTTACAAATGTGGTAGTGGAGGTCCAAAGAAGCCAAGTAAATTGCCAAGATCCAGATTCATGATAAAACTGGAAAGAGAACAGGGCTAAACCTCAAGCCAGCCTCCTAATGACAGAATTTGAATGCCTTCCATCTCCATAGAGGATTCCTTTCATGTGATACTCCCCACTGTGTGTGTACAACCCCATCTACAGGATTACACTGTGTGGGAGCTGGGTTTTGCTAAATAATCCCACTGTTGCCACTGCTGCTACTTTTCCCTCCATGGCCTGCACATAACTCAGTACAGATAATCCATGGCTCACAGGTGGGACTGCTGTGTCTGCTGAGCAGGATCATGCTGCCTGAAATGGATGGCAAAGATGTAGCTTTTGGAGAGGAGACAGGAGTCATCTGTAGAAAGCTCAGGCTCCATGTGGCAGGTTGCTTTGAAACATTTAATTCCAACCCTAATATCTAATCTAAATCTGCCCTCTTTCAGTTTAAAGCCATTCCCTCTTGTCCTCTCACTACATTCCCTTGCAAAAAATCCCTCTCCAGCTTTCTCTTAGATCTTTATGTGCTGGAAGGCTGCTGTGAGTTCTCCCCAGAGCCTTCTCTTCTCCAGGCTGAACAAGCCTAGCTCTCTCAGCCTGTCTCCATAGGAGAGGTGCTCCAGCCCTCTAATTGTCTTTGAAGGACTCTCCTGACTTGCAGGACAGGTGCCTCTACTCGAGGAGCTATTTCTCCTTCACCATCACTCACTGCCATGTGCAGCACTTGTTCCTAGTTGCCCAGCCGGCTGCCCTGTGGTTGAAGCTCCTCCAGGAACCTCCCAGTGCCAGGGCTTTCACTGCTGGCACAGGACATTAGAGGTATCACTGCTGGTGTGCATAGCAGTAACTGCTGCTGCTGAGAGCAGCACACAAGCAAACGGATCCACAGGCTTTATTAGAAGGCGTGACCAGTGCTGCACCTAGGTATTATGAGACTAACTGTATTATCCTCTCTTCTTAGAAACTACAGTAGGAGAGAGTGCTTTCTTCATAAATGTATTTGCATGTGTGCTAATCCTACTGAGCGCAACCACACATGATACACCTCTAAATATATATTGCATATCCCTGTATCTTTTCATCTTGAAGAGAAGTTTCATCATATTGTGGCTGGCTTGCTGGTATTATTTAAAAGAAGTTAATATTATTTAAATAAAACTGTTAAACTTTTGGCTGAACCGTGATTTATAATAAGCCTTGTATTATTGAAGAGACAAGCAGTCAAAGACTTGTATGTTCCACTTTTCCAACTACTTCCCTCTCTATGCTTTGATCAACTACACCTGTCAAGGCTTAAAAACACTCCCCAAAGTATCTGAGGAATAAGGATGTTTCATCCTAGGTGCTGGAAACTGCACAGTTCCCTTTGGAAATGTGCAATTATGACTTCAACGAAAACCCCAAACCCACATTGGCCTATTGAATTTCTTACTGACCTTTACCTCTGGAGTTCCCCATCCTCTGGCACATTTTGAGTAATGAATTAACTTTCATGTCTGAGCTGAAGGACTGGAGAAATTGAGTTCCCATTTTAAATCTTTTTTACAGTAGCCTTTTAACTTAGGCTGTCTCGTTCAGCTGCATGAGAAGTCATTGCCTGTGTGCTGTTATCCTGTGTTGTTTGGTTACTTTGATACTGCATTGGGCAAATAATGCTTCCCTTAGTAAACCAACTTAATTTGGGATAACTTTGTAAAGAAATGGTTTAAAAGTCAAAGAATAAACACCTGCCAGGTGAGGTCTAGGACCTTATTTTTGCTTTGGAATTTCAGGTCTTTCATTTTTAAAGAACACATTACGTACAAACACCAAGGAAGCCCTTGGGTCAGATAATTAACCTCCAATCCCAGTGTTATCTCAGAACATAGGACTCCAATAAGCATGTAAATGGTGGCAGGGAATTTCTTTGTAAGAGCTGCAAGTTCCCCTAGGATAGTTAGCCGTGTTGATTATATATGTCTATATATGCACATGCCTTGGGACTGGTGCTGTCTCCAGCTTGAGAAGAAAAGCAGTGAGACTCATGCATGGGCATTGTAACAACTGTACCTAAAAGGTGAAATCCTGCTGCTGTTGCAAGGGAGTCAGTCTGAAGGAACTCCTTATTACTGCCTCCTGTAACAAGGTAGAAGTGGTACCTCAACTTTCTGTTTATTCCAGAAATGAAAACAGTAAATTTCCTGTACAGCCTCCTGGGTGATTATAAAAACAATATTCTACTTACACTTTTGAGTAGTTTACAATTAAATTATGTAAGTGGTACTGATTTAGTGTGTTCCTCAGCATAGGTATTCTCAAGATAAGTGCAAAAAACAGTCAGGAACTCCACTCAACTCTTAGGAATTTCAGTGCATTGACATACGCATGCCCCAAAAAACAAGTTTTCCTTGGGTGTTCATACATATGGTGTGAAGCTGCCACTGCAGGATCTATTTCCTATGTGTAATGTACAGAAGTGGGGGCTGAATTGGTTGTTGTGCTCCACTGACCACGTTGTAAAATGTAGACCCTGATTATTTAGTTGGTTTGACAGAATTTTTGTACATGCTTGTTGTTGAAACCTGTAGGTATCAAGGGCTTTCCAGCAGCAGCACTCAGCTGCGTCCAAAGTGCTTTATGCTGCTGCAAACAGTCAAAACCTTTCAAGAGTCTGCCACAAAACAACAACATACTTAATACTTCTGGTTTCTGCCTTTCTTTGCTGTTTGGACTTCTGAGCCTTTAGGATTTGCTGTATTTTGTCAGGTTTTGCTGTAGCTGTGGGCTCTAGGTTTCTTTTAATGGAAGTTGAGATGGCTGCTTGACTGCAAACCCCTCCGATAGCTGAAGATTTAGCAAAAAGCCTGAACCAACCAGTGACTGTCAGCGTGAGGAATGGGGCTGTCACCTTTCTGTCCAGCTATACCTGTGGCAGTTCGTCGTTGCCTCAGCTCCTGTTCCTTCCCTCCAGCCCCCAGAAGCACTGGTGTTCAAAATTCATGGAATCACAGAATGGTTTGGGTTGGAAGGGACCTTAAAGCTCATCCAGTTCCAACCCCCCTGTCATGGACAGGGACACCTTCCACTAGAGCAGATTGCTTAAAGCCCAGTCCAACCTGGCCTTGAACACTGCTAGGGGTGGGGCAGCCACAGCTTCTCTGGACAGCCTGTTCCAGTGTCTCACCACTCTCTTGGTGAAGAACTTCTTCCTAATACCTAACCTAAATCTACTCCCATTCAGTTTAAAGCTACTCCCCCTTGTCCTGTCACTGCTTGCCCTTTTAAAATGTCCCTCTCCAGACTTCTTGTAGGCTCCCTTCAGGTACTGGAAAGGCTGCTTTAAGGTCTCCACGAAGCCTTCTCTTCTCCAGGCTGAGCAACCCCACCTCTCAGCCCGTTTCCGTAGGAGAGGTGCTCCAGCCTTCGGACCAAATTAAAACTAAATTTAAAACAAGCTCGATTTATGGCCCATTCCCTCTGGCTGAAGCTTGTTCCCACCTTCTTCTCCCCCCAGATACCTTCCCTGTTTCGAAGGAGGGGGGGAGAATACCACAGCTCCAACTCCCTCACGACCCGACCGATAGGCGCCACAACGCGCGGCAGCCGCCAGCCTCGCCCCTTGCGGCGGGAGCCGGAGCGCTCAGGGGTTAATCCGGGTGTGCCGGCTGAGGAGAACCGGAGCGGCCGCCGCCGCGGTGCGGGAGGGACCGGCACGCCCGGAGGGAGGGGAGAGGCGGACACCTCTCCCCTCCCTCCGGGCGTG
>JAOEHY010001637.1:93510-109153 GCA_025447955.1 Psilopsiagon aurifrons
AGGCTCAGAAAGTCCTTGGCCAGACCAAAATGTACTAAGCAGTAACTAAAACATTGGTGTTATCAGCGCTGTTCTCAAGCCACAAGTCAAAAACACAGTGCTGCACGAACTACTAAGAAGGAGAAAAATGGCTGCTACTGCTGAACCCATGACAACTAGACAGGACTGTATGAGAAACCCACAGTAGTGACCCAACCTGTTACAAAATTACAGCTTGTATTTCGCAATATATAGTAACGTGTTCGCTCTGACACCGAAAAAACAAACCATAAATAAGATAATGGATTTCCTCAGTTCAGTACCATTACAGAGACAAAACCTCTGTTGTTTTGAGGACCTTTTAGTTTCACTGAATTACCTCATAGGTACTTTGGTCTTTCGACTGTCATTTTCTGCTGAGAATTGATGACAGAGGTGTGTGTCTTAACCACCAAAAACTCCCTGGCCTCTTTGTGGTACATCACATCCTCCTTACGTTTCCTCTCGGCAGGTTCTGCCCCATGGTGCACAGACAGCTCGCCTTCCTGTGGACAGGCAGGAACAAGCATGACGAATTTAATTTTTGGCTTCTGCTTGACACATTTGGGAAACGAGCTACAAGATTGAACCTCATGGAGAAAGAAGAACCTCATCCTTTCTTACCAGTTTCACCAAGGGGGAAGCAGACGTCACTGCTTTAGATCCCTCCTGCTTCCCCACCACAATTCTCCAGCAGAAACCTTTCACTTACCCTCATGTAGGGATTAAGCCCTAGGAAAAAGGAGATATCCTCACTAGAAAGAATCAACAGCCAGAGTGGAAAGTGATGTAGATGCCTCTAAGTTTTGGTTCTCAGGAATGGAGCCCAGACGCTGAGGTGGTCATCCTGGACATCTTGTGTTATGGAGTCACCAGATTCCAGGAAGACTCCACCTGGGATCCAGGAACAAACACAACTGCTGGGGAGCCACTTCCACCTACTCAGGAGGAAGGGCTGAGGATGCAGAGGTGTCTTAGAGTCCCTGGTCATAATAATTTTATTTTAGTTTGTTCTAAATCTGTATTATTTGCTGTAACACAGAAGGCAATGGGATGGATGGTAGATTTAGATTGGACATAAAGTAGAAATTTTTTTATGAGGGCGGTGAGACACTGGAACAGGTTTCTCAGAGAAGCTGTGGATACTCCATTCCTGGAAGTGGTGGATGCCTATCACTGGAAGTGATCAAATACAATTAGAGGAGAAGAGCATAGCATAGCTGGTTGGAAGGGACCTACAACAATCATCTAGTTCAACTGCCTGACCAATTCAGAGCTAACCAAAAATTAAAGTATATCATTAAGGGCATTGTCCAAATGCCTCTTAAACACTGACAGGCTTGGGGCATCAACCGCAGCTCTAGGAAGCCTATCCCAGTGTTTGACCACCCTGTCAGACAAGAAGTGATTCTTAATGTCCAGTCTAAACCTGCCCTGTCACAGCTTTGAACAATTCTGATGCATCCTTTCACTGGATACTAGGGAGACAAGATCAGCACCTAACCCTCCACTTCCCCTCCCCAGGAAGATGTGTAGAGCAATGAAGTTTCCCATCAGCTTTCTTTTCACCAAACGGAATGAGCCCAGAGTCCTTAGCCATTCCTCATATGAAGGACATTCTTTTCAGTCCTTTCACCAGCTTTGTTGGCCTCCTCTAGACACATTCAAGGACCTTCCTAACCTTATTAATTGTGGGGCCCACAGCTGCACACAGTGCTCCGGGGGAGGCAGCACCAATTCTGAATACAGTGGATAATCACGTCTTTTGACGGTTGTTGCACTGTGTTTGATGCACCCCAGGATGTAATTTGCTTTCTTAGGTGTTAGAGCACACTGCTGACTCATACTGAGCTTACTGTCAACCCCCAGATCCCTTTCTGCTGGGCTGCTCTCCAGCCAAGTGTTACAGGCCAGGCTGGCTGGGGCTTTGAGCAACCTGCTCTAGTGAAAGATGTCCTGCCTAAGGCAGGAGGTTTGGAGCTAGATGATCTGCAAAGGTCCTTCCTGACCCAAATTATTCGGTAATGCTGCGGTTCTATGAACCTTGATTGCCTAAACAAGTCTGTAACAAATGTTTGCATTGACCACTCCACCTGCTTGGGGTCCAGAGCCTTAAATCCTCTCCTAAAGGACAGCCATTCTTCTGGCAGCCATGCTGGGCAGGTTCTTTCCTCTTGGCCCAGTTCTAGAGGTAGGACTGGGAAGTCAGGACCTGGGCCTTTTTTTTCAGACCTGTTCTTTGCCATGTCAAAACCATGCGCCTGCCAGCATTGTTGCTCTCTTAGCTCTCCTGGTAAACAATACTGCACAAAGAAGCCTATGAAAGTTGGGGGAAGAGATGTCAAGGGTAGAGAGGACTGGAATATAGCTCTGTAGCTTCCTAAGCCATTGCTTTGTCTTAAATGTCCTCTGAATGCAGCAAACCAGTGTCCAAAGGATGAACTGCTTGCTCCTCCTGCCCTGCCTAAGGTGGCCCTTGTGCCTGCAAGCAGGTCAGCAGTTCTCCTTTGTAGCTTTATCTAGCTTAGAGAGGGAAACCCCTCATTTTGCCCTTTTAAGACACAAGGCTAACAGAGAGTATTGCCTCCCTGGCTCATGCTTCTCCGTCCGAGAACAACAATTCAGTCAGGCAGTCATTCGGGTCACGAAGTAAAGCTCTGGCAAAGTTTTTAATGAGCAGAAACTTGACAAATTGCTGTCGGAAACACTTGGGTTGGCTCCCTTGTAGGCTGGGGTCATCTGCTGAAGGCAGAAAGGAAACATTCTCCTTTTTCATCGTGAAACTGCTGCCTGTGGAACGTGAGACTTTCAACCGGAGTGCTGACTCTGGCAGCGAGTCAGCCCCAGTGTCTGCAGAGCTGTTGGCAGAGAGCAACTGGGCTCGCAAGTTTGCAAAATGTTTTCTTTTTCTCTCCTCGTCATGATTTTCTTTGTTTACCCGGGAGAAAGAGATTTGCTGGTGACTCTGAAGATATAATAGTGTCACATTTCATTTGAGATCAGGGCATGCAAGCCATTTACTCCATTTAAAGCTATTGTATTCCAAGGTCTATGAAGTACTGTATAGATTATAATTGCCTCCAACAAATAAGTTAGTGAAATTGCAGTGTTTCAGGGTGAACCATATAATCAGTCTTCTTGGAAGTTTTGGAGACAGGAGTTAATAATGGGTTATCTTCTCAATTACGCTATGATAGACCATTTCCTATCTGGAAATAGGTCATGTCAAATAGTAGCAGCAGTTATATTTTTGCTATTATTTGTAACATTCAGTAGCTGCTATCAAAACAGGACCTAATTTTCCTGTGTGTATTGTAAGCATGAGAAGCAAAGGCAGCTGTCAGCCTATAAACTTTACTAAAAGTAACATGCAATAAAGGGATGACCCAAATAGTAGTGGATTAAACATAATAGAAATAATAGCAAGGAAAGTATTATTATGAATGCTGATTGCATGTGCAAAACAGTTTGCCAGCTGCTTACCCACTTGCCAGCACCGGAGTGGTCTGGTGGTACCAGAGCAGATATATGGTTGAAGAACACAATGTGCGTCCTAATGGTTGGCTGCGGCTGGCAGAAAGCTCCACCACCCTTTTAAAACTTTGTCTCATGCACTTTGGTTTTCTGCAAATGTGAAGGATTGTCTTGCGGTGGACCTTTGCACTTCCAGGACTTACGGGCACAGCAGTTTGTTGAAATGGATTTAGGATTGTCATGGCATCTTTGAGTGGGGTTTCCATAAGCATCCTTGTTGATCAGAGGGTAAGTGAAGAGCTGTGGGGCTCAATGCTGCTTTCACAAGTCCAACCTGTCCAACCTACACTTGTGACACTAAGGCAGGATACCTGTCACTCAGCTAGGACCCATCACAATTCTTCCACATTTCCCTGAAATGTGACCCCATGACCAGACAGTCTTCGGGCTTTGCTGATAAATCTGAACTTGGTTATCTGGAGAGGAGATCAGGCTACATTAAGGTGCTAAGAGTATTTTCTTTCTGGCATGTGAAGGTGAAAATGCACTGCTCACAGTAGTATAACGGGGATGCTTTTCTTTTCCTCCTCCCATCATCTTTTTTTCGTTTTTTACTATTCTGAAAAAAAACCAAAAAAAAACCCAAAAAGACCCCGAAACAATCAAGGGAATTAGAATTCCCAAATCAATGTGAAGTCATTGAGCTTAAATTGCGCTTCAGTTTTGACAAATTAATGTGATAGAATCAGTAATGTGCAGTTCCTTGTTAAAAGCGTCTTTCAGACTCAATGTCATATTCACTTATTCAGAAGCGGTTTTGTATGTCATAGGGAGAAGGACGAACATGTGCTCTCACAAAGTCATCTTGACAGACATTTCAGAGCAGAAAACCTCCTTTGAGCACAGCTTGCCATCCCAGCTTCTGTAACTGTGTTCTAATACAAAACACTGCTGCAGATGGCATCTTCCTTTGAACACCCCTGCATTGCTTAGGTAATGCCTACTGTTAGAAATAAGGGAGCATAAATCAAATTGCTATATAAAACCAAATGCTGATACACTAAGAGAGAAGTCTCAAACCACCTTGTGATGAGTCACATTTCATTGTTTCTAAAAGCTTTGAATCACACCAGCAGTTAACCACAGCTAGCCACCTTTGCTGAGAGTATCTCCAGTCGTCTCCCTGTACCAAACGATGCTAAACTGGATCCTCAGAAGGTTTCAAATGCAAGAAAGGGTTGATATTTGATATATAAGAAATGGTGGGGCAAATTCCAACTTTTTTGCTCACACTGAAGACCTCCTTATTTTACGTGCAGCCAAATAGAAGTAAAGCTGCTTGAGAAATATATTACTGCTTGACTTTGTGCTCTATGCTATTATTGTTCTTCAGATTCCTTTGGGAGTGGAATCAAGACCATTCCCTCCAGAAACTTAAACAAACAGGTGAATATTTTTTTTAAAGAAAATACTGAACAGGAAACAAACAGAGAAAACCACTATGTATTAGTTCATCATTGTAAAAATACAATACACAGTAGGCTACTTGTGGCTTTGCGCAATTCAGGGTTTTCTGTGCTCTGACTTCGTGGTATGTGAATGAGGTTTTCTGATGCAAGTAAGTGCAATTTCCTAGCTTGATGTTAATCTCTTCCAAAAGAAGGTGGAGAATAATGAAAAGTCATTACATGAGCCGCAGTGGTAGTTCTCCTGACTTAAGGGAATTCCCAGGTGGAATGCAGTAGATTTTTCCTGTACACATAGATATTTTGTCAAAACTTAATTTTCAGTTATGAAGGAAGGTATCTAATTCAACAAAATATGACTCTTGTCACTTCATTGTATCTGATTATCCCCAGTTTGCCTTTTATGGACCCCAGGATCCCATAGCGTCCCTCCTAAAGTGCCAGCTCATGGGTATAAAAATTTTAAACATGTTTTTTCCCCATTAAGGGAAAAGTCTTTTTTCCCAAGCACCTCTGTCTTTTCTGGTTCAGAAACACTTCCAGCTGGAGCACTTGAGGAGTTGTCTGAACAGTGGCTGGCACACAGGTATTTTACATAAACTGAAATTGTTATTTAGGCGTCCTCAGCCTTGTCATTACTCTGTTACCTCTTTCAGATACTCAGAGATAGCCCGAAAATACAGGGTATTGGAAGTACAGCAACAAATGCATCCTGCTGTTGATGTTCTGTCTGCCTGGGATTGCTTCGGAAATGCATCCACGCAGTTCCAGCCATCTCACCAGCTCTCTAGGAAAGATCTTATTCACGGCTAGTAATTAAGACTGTAAATCTGTCATTTCTTAATGCATTACTCTTTCGCTCTGCTGTCACTGTTCAGCTGCTGCGGCTACTTGGTCCTGCCCCTACCAAATCATTCTACTCACTTCTCGCCAGAGCTCCAGCCGCTTTCCCCTGCACAATCTGTTTTCTTGCTTCACACATCCCGTGTCCCTAAGCCCTTCTCTCTGTTGCCCAGTTATTTCCCTGTCCCCTCTCGGTTTCTCTTTCTTGCCACTCAGTCGACACTTCTGGATCAACCTGGCGTCCAACTGAGGTTTTCTGCTGAGTTTTTCCTCCTTGTCAGGAACGCAATTAGAAAAGGAGGAAGTTTCATCCTCACTGAGACAGCAGGATAGGATTTCTTCTCATTGGAAACAAGCAGAGACAGCAGCCCTCCTCAGAGGCGGCTCTTTCAGTTATTTCTTCAAAGGTTTGGGAAGGCAGGCAGTGCTCTTTCTCTTGCAGTCTTACTCCTAAACTGCAATTCATGGAAACCATTGGCCATTGCGGATGGAAGTCAAAGATTCATGGGAATATTTTTGGATTCGAGACTATTAAAGGCTCTTTGAAAATTCCCATGTGAACAGAGCTGCCAGAAAAAATGCACTGCGTGGCAACTTCTGAGGTTTCAATTGTCGTTTCCATTCTGTGCTCACAGGAAAATGAAAGTCCTCATAAAAATGGGAGATGTTGGCAGCTGATGGACAGCTTGGGATAAGGTGGACACAAGCTCAAGTGACAACTCTGTTTTAGTAAAATCAGAACTGCACAGAGAAGGAACTAGACTGTGCCTCCCGCAACAGCTAAGCAGACACTTCCCCTCTCCATCTCCAGATGAAGGAAACTCCCAGGAAATCGGTTCTGCAGTAAACGTGAGTCTTGAAAATACAGGTCAAGGTGGCAGCCATCATAAACTCCTTTTATCTGCCAGAAGGGCATGACACTAGGTCTTGATAAATCCAGAAATAATGGGGAACAGGCATGAAAGAGATAGTGCCAAATATTGTGCAAATCTTAAAAATGCATGTATTTTTATCTTTATAACTCTAAATCTTCGATTGAGCGAATGCGCAAAATCAAAGCATTGGCACAGATTGCCCAGAGAAGCTGTGGCTGCCCCATCCCCAGCAGTTCTCAAGGCCAGGTTGGATGGTGCTTTGAGCAACCTGGTCTAATGGAAGGTATCCCTGCCCATGGCAGGGGGGATTAGAACTGCATGAGCTTTAAGGTCCCTTCCAAACCAAACCATTCCATGGTTCTTTGAAAACACATTAAAAAGTCTAAGCCCTTATGGCTGAATAAGAAACTTCAAACTGTGAACCCCCAAAGCCTGAGAGGTTGAATAAGGAGAACTCAAATGCGTAACTTCTTTTAAGAAATGTTTGGGTTTTTTTTTTAAGGCTGATGTTATTTTGGGGTTCTGCTTAATGATTCTTGAATGCCTGAGGTTAGCAGCAGCATTATTCCACCAAAGGGTTACCCAGTGGGGTGTAGCTTTGCACGTGTTGCTAGGTGGGTGGAATATTGGCAGAGAGCAACCCAAGCTCATGCAAGAGGCATACACAAGGGAGTGAAATAGTGAAAGAAAATGCCATTGGTAGCTGCTAAGAGAAACTTCCTGGCAGTAAGAACTGTTATTTTGTTGTTATTTTGTCTAACATCTGCAGGGAGATGAACTGAGTGATCTAGGAGTGTTTTGTTATCTCTTACTTCTAGGAACCCTGGAGCCGCAATGCCATTTGGACCAAATTTATGGACAGCTTTTCAAAACAAGCAGTAGAAACATGAATGCTTCTGAAGGAAGCTGGGGCAAAGATGCCTTTGGGTTTTTCCTTTCTTTTTCCTTACTGGTCAAAATGCAAAAGTTTGTATAAATGAATAATTAGTCATCAATTTAAGTGTTTCATACACTACAATGTTAATGTTTCATACTCTCCGCACCCTTTCCCATCACTTGAAACCCCCAGACATTTCTGTTTAGCTTTTGAAAGAAAGAAGCCATTAGCAAAAAATAAAAATGCAATATGGTGTTTAGAGTTTCTGTCAGTTCTTTGTCACTTCTCCCAGAGGGCACTACTTTTTCAACTGCAGCTTAAACAGATTAAGAGATTTGACTCCTCCTCCACTGCATACATGAAGAAAGCAGATTCTCAGATATGAGCAGAGGTATAAATGCGCATGTGTCTAAATGGAACATTTTCTCTGCTCTTGCATATTTTTTTGTGCACTTATGAAAGGGATATCAATATTTTTAGCACTTTTGCAGACATCCTTTAGTCGCTCTTTATTTTTTTCCAACTGTGTCTGTTCAGTTGTTTTGCTAAAACTTGACTTTTTAGCCTCAGAAATTTGCAAAAAATAACCTCACTGCTCAGTGACTGAGATTGTGTGGATGTATTTGGTATCCATGATAAAACTTTGCTCCCGCTGTCCTTTGCTAGTAATGCTGAAATACACCTACAAAATTGCTCACTGCCTTGTTCAGGTCTTCTTAATTTTTCATTAAGCTGCAATTTGGACAAAGGATAGTCAGAAGTGTTTGAATGGAATTCACTCATGTAGGTAACACAGCCCTACTTAGATTGCACGTCTAATTCCAGGTATTACATAGCAACAAACCTACTTCATGCTTCCCTGTTTAATCATGATGGGCCTTTTTTTTTCTTTTCAGCCATGCATTTATTTTGAAAGCCAAAGTGACATGATGTGTCAAAATAAATATATTATTTGTATCTTAACTGCACTTACAAATATTTAAACTTTTGGACTGGAAATCTTGCTTGCTTAGTTGCAGAATTCAGACTGACTGGGTTTTGGGGGCAGACTTTTCCATGTTTGATAGTCATGTCCAGTGGCTTTCTTTCAAGCTCAGCAGTGTTTTTATGGGCTTCTTTCATTTCTTGTTGTAGATGTAGCTTGTTGCTTTTGTCTGTATTTATTTTGGCTCAGGAAAGAGGGACTGTTTTCCTTCCTTGTGATCATTGCCATCAAAACCTTGGAGCTTATCATGTTTTGTTGAAGCAATTTTTATTTTGATTACAGATTTGATTCTCTTAAGCATTTACCCTTAGTCTTGGGTAGCTATTTTTTAATTGCTTTTTAAAACATTAATACTTACTTGTGTTTACTTTAATGCTTACATTAATAATTAATACTTTTCTAACTGAAGTGTGTTTCTTGTGGTGTTCTTACACCTAGCAAACTTAAATAAGCAATTTTACATATGCACAGACGAACAGCTTAGCATACTTCTTATGTTTTTTTGTGTAAGCTTCACATTAAATATGTCTAGGAAATTCAAAGCATGCACAATAACCAGATTAATTGCTTTCCTATTGCATTGTCCAATCATATTCCTACTGCATCCAGAATGAGCTTTATTGCATGTGGAGTATACTGCTAGGAAACTGCTGTATGGAAAAGACATCTATCATTTGGCAGAGGAAAGCACATGCTGCATCACATGGGTTGGGGTAATTACAGTGTCTCTGGAGCTGCAGGCATTCAAGATGGCCACAAGCAAAATTTGTGTGAGAGGCTGCAGAGTGAAAAAGCCTGTGCCATCTATAAATTTAGAATTACTTTCTCTGTTTTTTATAATTTAAACCCCAAGCAGAGCACTGTTCCCTGCATTTGGAGGCCAATCCCCCAAACCTGTATGTGAATTGTTCCCAGACTTTGAATACTACTGTTTTCTGCTTTCTTTTTGCCATTTCTTTTGTCTTTTAGCATTCACATAGTAAATACCAAAGGAAAAAAATGCAGCTTGCACAGAGTGTGTCGGTGTTGTTAAAGTAATTACAGGCATGGGCTGGCTGCCTTTGTGGCCTCTCAGCTAGTTTAGGGTTCTGCACGTGCAGTCACCTGGTTCACACATGCAAAGGCAATTTTGTTAAATTAGCCATGCAATTTCACTTGGGATTTTAACATACAGCTGGAGAAGCCCTGGTGGGTTTGGGAAAAGCATTGACTCTAAAAGGATCAGCATGGAAATTTGGTGTAATTAATACTTACCCTTCTGCGCACTGGCAAACTTTTCTCTTTATACTTCTGTATAAAGAAATGCTGGGCTCCAATGGTACTTTACCTACACACTCAGCATATAATGGAGCAATCACTAGAAACAGTCATCCCACTGTGTCTGCACACCTCTGTCCATTGCCTGGATCATACAGAATTCTGTAGCTTTTGGCAGTGTGAATTATTCCTGTTTTGGAGTTACAGGATTATATCACCAATCTGAATGCCACAAATACATGTTTTGCTGCCTCTCCTCTTTGGAGTAACCTCATGCTTCCTACCAAAATTAGGCAGTTGATGTTGGACTTGAAAATCTTCTATTTTTTAAAACAACTTAAACTTTTTGGAGAGCTCTGCACTTTGTAAAATCTGGCATAAAAAGCTATCAAAGAGTGGAGGGAAAGGAAAGGCTCCTACCTAAAAAGCTTCCTCAAGCCTGTTCCTCCAAATCCTGGAATAAGGTGATGGAAGAGTAGAGGTTAAATGGTGAGAATTGGAAATGTTTACATTCATTCTGGCATCTGGAAAAGGAATACAAAATACTACAGTGGACTGTATCCTGAAGACTTTCAAAATAAGTATACTTTGTGGTAGCCAAGGTTATAGAGAAAAGCAAAACTGAAGCTTCACAGTTGTTTATATGAGTTTAGCTCTCAGCGTGATGAGTTGCTTCAGTACTGCCATAAGGCTTCTTGTTTTGAATACATCATTCATCATTTCTCTAGTCCTTTTGCAGTTCATGTGCCCACAGAAAGGTGTTGCTACCAGGGGTGGCTTCTGTGAGAGGCTGCTAGAAACTTCTATGTCCTATAGAGTCAATGCCAGCCAGCTCCAAGATGGATGTGCTGCTGACCAAGGCCAAGCCCATCAGTGACAACGGTAGAGCCTTTGTAGGATAGTGTTCAAGGCCATGTTGGACAGAGCCTTGCGCAACATGGTCTAGTATGAGGTGTCTCTGCCCATGGCAGGGGAGTTGGAACTAGATGATCTTAATAATCCTTTCCAACACAAACCATTCTATGATTCTATGATTTTGAAACATATTTAAGAAGAGGAAAAAAACACCTGTACAGCTGCAGCTGGAGATAAGAGTGAGAATATGTGATGGAAACAGCTCTGTGGACACCAAGGTCAGTGAAGGAGGAGAAGAGGTGCTGCAGGTGCCAGAGCAGATTCCCCTGCAGCCTGTGGTGCAGACCATGGTGAGGCAGCTGTGCCCCTGCAGCCCATGGAGGTCCATGGTGAAACAGATTTCCACCTGCAACCCATGGAGAACCCCATGCTGGAGCAGGGGTTTCCCGAAGGGGGCTGTGACCCTGTGGGAAGCCCACACTGGGGGAGAAAGGTAGAGAATTCAGGAGTGAAATTAAGCCTGGGAAGAAAGAAGGGGTGAGAGGAAGGTGTTCAAGTGTTTTAAGATTGGTTTTATTTTCTCATTACCCTACTCTGATTTGATTGCTAATAAATTAGACTGATTTCCCCAAGTGGAGTCTGTTTTGCTCGTGATGGTAATTAGTGAGTGAGCTCTCCCCATCCTTATTTCGACCCATGAGCCTTTCATTATATACCCTGTCCAGCTGAGGAGGGCAGTGATAAAGTAGCTTTGGTGGGCACTTGGTGTCCAGCCAGTGTCAACCCACCACAGACCATCAGCTATTGAGATGTTCCCCACCAGACCCATCTTCCCTTACCTTTGAACAATATGATAGTTTTTGGCAAAGACATTTGGAGCAGTCACAGGAGAGAAGGTCATATCCTTAAAGGTTGCTGTTATCTGATTGCATCCTGGTGAATGGAAAAGGCTTGTAGCTGTTGGTGGCCTTAGGATCCATACTCACCAGGGGATGTATGGATTTATGTGTCTATGTACAAAGACACTACATCTCGAGCAGAGACTCTAGGAACACTATACAGTTCCCAGATCCAGGTGTGCAGGCAGCCACATCCTGACTCCGTTCTGGGGTGAGATACTGCCTTTCCTGTGTCTGTTCTACCTTCTTACTCCTCAGATATTTTGGTTTCCTTTTGGGAAAACGAAACTTTAGGACGTTAGGTCATTGAGGACTCACTGTCTTCTTCATTTGGCCCTGTGTCTGGATTAATTTAGAATATTTCTGTGAATAAAGATTATTCACATGGCAAGAGGAGAAAGTGTTAATATAACCCTTATCCTGACTGGAAGGATAAAGAAAATATTAATTTTTTTGTGTTTTAGGGTTTTTTTAATAATAATTTTAGAAATCTGTGTGTCCCATTCCTGCTTTTTTTGCCAATAATATTCCTTAACTATATTACTATTTGTCATAAAAATTAAAAACAGACTAAATAATTCTTTTATTTTTCTTTTCAAGTGAAAGATTTACAGAATGAGGTTGGAAAATTGTGTGTAGGCTGATGTTTTATGTTGTAGCTGGTTATTACTCAATGAGTCACAGCAAGTTTCCAGAGCTTGCCACACCTTACGGTTAAACTGCCTCAAACCAGGCAGCAAACTATTAGCGGAGCATCTTTGAATGATTCTTTTTAAATGTAAAAATACTTGGTTTTGAAGAATGTGTAAAACTTTGTTGAGACTTCTCAAATCCTCTTTCCTCAGAAAGCTTTTTCTGCTCACCCTCTGATTCCTCTGATAGCATTAAGCATGACTAAAAGAATTGTTTAATTGAGATAGTTATCCATATTTCCCAGGAAGGATTAGAGGTTTCTCTGGTGATAGGAAAGAAGCCACCATCCCCTGGCATGATCACATCTAGCTGTCTTTTGGGATTTTGGAAAGAAATATCAGCAAACTATAGTGTACATTCAGGATGCATGTGCAAAGAGGTGAAACAGAAGAAATTAAATAAGTGGAGTGGACATTCATCTTTTCAGTTTAATACTAATGCATCAGTGTCTGCCTGGCTGAAAGCTGTATCTGGTATTCAGAACAAATACTGCAACAGACAGTTCTAGAAATGTTACGCTAAAAGAAAGGCAGTATCAAAATAACTGTTAATTACCCAGGTATTCAATGTCATATACTATCATATGCCTTTTTTCAGTGGGGGCTTCATTCCAAAAATTGCTGGGTGCTTCAGTACTGACAAAACACAAAATATGAATTCGCTTAAAGCATATGAGCTGCTCCCCTGGGCTTTGGACAAGACCAGAACTGTACTTTTGGAGATAAAAAATGGGATTTGCTACTAAAATCTAATTCAGAATTTAGTTTTGTACTCTCAGTGGACAGTGGTAGAAGTTGGTGTCCTGTCTGCGATTCCAGCCTGATAAATTGGAATCCAAAGCACTGTCACAGCACACGTACTCCTACATGTGCTACCTGAAATTAGGGTATACATAAAATTTACTACAGCCTTTCTGCTTTGGCTTAACCTCCATTGTACTTGTGTGCTACCTAGTATTGGGGCACCCCAGCACTGCAGTGGCATTGTACAGGCTAGTCCTCCTCCTGTGCCCCAGTCACCTCCATGGGCAATACTCAGCTCATGGAGAAAAGGTCACCCTAATGCAGGCATAGTTGAAAATAATCCTTAAAATAATCCATAGTTAAAAAACTCTAATAGTTGAGATCACTTTTTATAGAAAATAAAAGCCAAAATGACCTATCCAGCTGTCATGGGACTCTGTATGCTGACATAGTTTTGAAGAAAGTTGAATGCACACTGCACAAATGTGCCCCCCCCCAATCTGTTTGAACCATAGTCTGAATTTGGTTTAGGGGTCATTTGTCTCCTCGTATTCACATTTTTTTGAGTTCATTAGGGAAGACGTTTCATAGTAGAAGTACTAATCACAGCAGCTGTTTGTAAACACATTTGGAGCCTACCAGACTGCCACAGCAGCCCTATTCAAAGCTACACACTAATTTCTACTGTCTTCTTAAAGCTTTCATTTTTAACTGTGTTCTCCTGTGGGTGTTGTATTTTTGAATGTGAAGTTAAGGTGTGCTTTCAAATGCAGCAGAAAATCCCCAAAATTCCCTTTCCCTACTATAAAGCAATGTTTACAAACATTCCATTCAAAGTTGCCTTAATTAAAAGAAAGAGAAAGAAAATAAAAACAGATTAAGTAGGTAGGAACTGGGAATATTGTTAAGTTAGGTGAAAAGTGCATTAAATTTACCAGGGGAGAGGAAGGGATTAACAAGGCAGAAGTCTGTCAAGGTAAAGAAAGATAAACCCGCCCAAAAATGGGTCCCTAAGAAATCCTTAAATATGTATACAGGGAGAAAATGCACTACTCCCACCCCCACTCTTTTTGTTGTTCTTTTTTCCTGGATATTGATGTGGTTTTTGC
Organism: Psilopsiagon aurifrons; assembly: GCA_025447955.1. Taxonomy (NCBI): domain Eukaryota; kingdom Metazoa; phylum Chordata; class Aves; order Psittaciformes; family Psittacidae; genus Psilopsiagon; species Psilopsiagon aurifrons. The sequence goes on from JAOEHY010001637.1 coordinate 107,605, forward strand.
TTGGGCTGGTGGAGTAATGGAATTTCAGAGGATTTAAAGAAGCTTTTCTGCAACTGTTTGATGTATTCTATTGTCCATATGCAGGTTAATATTCACACTAGTTTCAAGTAGCTGCACTGACATCTAAACCACATAAACTAGGAAGTCAAACAAGGGAAAAACATTCCCCCAAGATACTCACCATGTTTCTTCTCTTTGCACATTTGATAGTAGTCACTGACCATCCTTTAGCACCCAATACTGCAAACCTTCACACTGTATGGCAGCAGAGGGACAGTAGGAATGTTTTCTTCTTCTTCTCCTCCCCCCATTTTTATCCTGTTCAGTTGTGGCCAGTGCTGCTCCTTGGAGAACTTGTCCTGAAAATGTGAGCATGGAAAATTATTTTGACCTTACTTTCAGTTAATGCTAGACACTTTCTACTTTGATTTATGGCCTAGTACTTCAACGTTTGTATTTTATAACGTATCTCACATTAAAAAATTAGCTTCTTAGGTACAGAGCAGTAACAGGCTAGTGAAGACAAAGATTATCTGGCCCTCTGGAAGGGGTACTGTATGCAAACATGCAGCAGCAATTTGCTTTCATAACTCTCTAAATCTCCCCCAGGGATTTTGGTGCCTGCAGAAAAGAAGCATTGCGCTAAGTTGCCAGAGTGCCAGAAAATAGCACCAATGCCTTTGGAAAATCTTGGAAAATAAATTGAGTGGAAAACATGTTTCAACAGTTTTTCTATATGTTTGGATTAAAAGAATACTTTTAATATCTACTGCCAGATCTCTAATACTCTAATGGTGGCTGAAACAAAGACATCTAGACCTGTTGTACGAACCACCGTGTTGCTTCCTCTCTGCTGTCCTAGTTGTGTTTAACATGAGGGTCTTTCAGTAGAAGGTGCATTTATGGGCACCTCATGCCATCAGAGCCCCTTTGCCTCTATTTCTATGAAATATTGCAAAGCCACCCAAATATACAGCTGTGAGGCAATAGCTGCAGACACCTCCCTTTGTGGCACAACTCATCAAAATCAATGTAGCTGAACTTCAGAAAGTCTGACACCATGGAATAAAGGTTTCATCCTGAAACTTTCCATCACATTAACAGCTACTCACAATAGCTGACTGGGTTTTGAGGGTGGGATTCAATTCTTGGCTGCAGACACTTACATCCAGGATCTAAGCACTGACTTCCCAGCCATTAGCCAAACTGCCAGTAGGAAGAAAGTGAGCTAGTTAGTCCCATCCACACTGTCAGGGGGCTGCTCAGCTGGCCAGATGCAGTTGTCTGTTTTAGGGAGAGCAGAATAGCTCTCCAGACTCCTCTACCTGTATTGACTAGTCTCCACCAGCTATGATGGAAGTCAGACAGCTGATCCCATTGATCACATGAAGACACTCACATCCTGCCCCTCTACTCTGCTCTCGTGAGATCTCACTTGGAGTATTGCGTACAGTTCTGGTGTCCTCAACATGAAAAGGACATGCAACTGTTGGAACAAGTCCAGAGGAGGGCCACGAGGATGATCAGGGGACTGGAGCACCTCCTGTAT
>JAOEHY010001638.1:0-27033 GCA_025447955.1 Psilopsiagon aurifrons
TGGCGGTGTTCAAGGCTGGGTTGGACAGAGCCTTGGGTGGCATGGTTTAGTGTGAGGTGTCCCTGCCCATGGCAGGGCGGTTGGAACTAGATGATCATAAGGCCCTTTCCAACCCTAACTATTCTATGATTCTGTGATCCTATATAGACACTGGAGATATCCTAACAAATGAGGACAGGGTGGGAGAGTGTCAGCAAGTGATCAAGGACAATCTGCTGTAGTGAATGAGCATTAAAGGCTGGCGGAGAAGCATGAACTTGATAGGGGCGGTGGAGGAAGGAGTTTGAAGAAACACTGAATGAGGTCAAGAAGATTTCCCTTTTAAAAGGAGAGAGACAGAGAAACATTAAAAAGGTAATGATAAAGTAAATGGAGGAAAGCTACTGCACAGTACAGCTGCATGATAATGAGGAGAGGTTATACATGTGTTCACTAGCTATTTGCACTGATCAGCCCAGGGACTTGGATTATGATGGTATCTGAGCATACAACAATAAAAGGAGATTTCCCAGGTGATTGTAGGCACGATCCAAAATGAACTACCTGCAGCTCTGTGGCTGTGCTGTAATGCAGTACTGTAGCATACCAAATAAAGTACCCAAGAGTTCAAAGGCCAACTCTAGACCGTGCCCGCCTCCATTCCCTGGGAAGCTGAGGGAACGTATTTAAAGAGAACAATCATGAAAATCAGAGTCTGTGCAGCAATTCTTCCTAGGGGCAAGCAACCTCCATTGAGATCAGTGGGAATAAGTCATAATGGGTCTGAACTGAACTCCTTTAAAATAAGTGGCAGTCAGTAGTGTTTCTATTTGCTTCACCTATGCTTTGTTCTATTCTGAATTAAGAAAAGAAGTTCTCTATTACTTCAGGTCTGGAGAGAAGTAATATTTGTATTTATATTAGTGTTAGAAAATGCATCCTTCTTTGAGTATAAAACAACCCAAGCCCAAACCTTGTGAGCTATACTTCACAAATACTACCTTTTAAACTTGGCAGGACTAAGACAGACTTGTTACTGCCATTATTTTAGAAGAACCCTTCCAGTGTTTCAATGTGAAAGTGGCTGCTATAGAATATACATCTGCACCATCATACTACATGAGAGCCTGGCAAATGTAATTACCACACAGCGTTCTGTTTTCCCCCAAAGAGAAGAGAAATTTGTTTGCCTCTTGCCCTGGGCTTTCACATGTTGTTCAGAAAGCTCCTATGCATCAGCACGGTCTGGGTGAGAGCTCTGTGAACGCAGGCCAGCTGCCAGGAAAGCTGCCTCCAGCTCTGCTGCTCTCATTCCTGAGCTGTCAGCCTTGCTCTTCCAGGGAGCAGAGCTGCCGGGGGCAGCCAGAGCTGCACCACTCTGCTGCCCTGTTGTAATTACAGCACATCCAGGCTGTTAGGAATACCTTTATTAAATGAGTGACGTGATGTGGCTTTCCCTGCCAATGTGTAATACTGCTGTGCTTTAAACCTGAATGTTTCTGAAGCACTGGCAGTGGCTTAGCTGTATCAATCACTGCTGCTGTTAGCAGTGCAGGTGGAAGGGTGGGAAAGAGCCTGAAGCTGATCCAGAAGAAGGCCTGCATTGATAGCACTTTTCCTGTCTATGTGATGTGGGAATTGTCAGGATGCCAACAATTCTGCTCCTTTTGAACATCTTCTAGCAAAAGAGACTTCTGATTTCTGTTCCAGTTGAAATACTTCCATTGGTTTCTCTTGGTTCCACCTGAAAAATAGGGTTTAGATCAGAGCCTTTGGGCAACTGATTTTCTGGGCATGTTACAGATCCCTGGGGCCATGGTTCACCAGGGGAAACCCCAGGTAGATTCCAGTGGAATGTCTTCTTTTGAAGGTGAACTTGACCTGAAAATAGATTTCAGTTTCAAATATCAAAATTAACTGAAATGATTTCACTTTCTGGACAGAGACTGTCTCTGTGACAGTCAAGAAAAAGCAGGGCAGGAGGCACTAGCCACAGCATTTTGCACCCACAGATCATGCTTCAGACACGTGTCCTGCTGATGCCATCTGCCTGTGGCCCTGCAATGACTACAGTTACACCAGCCATGGCTCCCACTGGGAATACCTATATTTTCACAGCAGTGCCTCACATCAGGCAGGGGGTACAGATTAGCATGAATCTGACAGTGGCCTCACATCTTCTGAAGATTCTCCAAGCCCGAAGACTCCTCATATGATTAAAGAGACTTCCCAGGTGCTTTGCATTATTATAACACAGAGTACCATAACCAGACTGGAGGTTCTGTTCCATGTACTGTAGAGAGCCCCAACTCACAATATTTCTATTCAAAGTCCATTATACGGGACTATGCCTCAATCATTAAATCAGGCTTAAAATATTTCCTGTTTGTTCTATTACCATTCAAAGAATGTTAAAATATTCTTTCCATTAGTTTAGGAAAAAATAATCTAGCTAGAAGAATAATGTGTCCTCACTTGAAGAAGAGAATTGCTGATTAACTTCTAGCTGACAAAACCCCTGCCAGTTTCTACTAAGAGTCACCACGCACAGAAATCACTGCTGAAAATCAGAAGACCAAATTACTTTCCCATGGAGAGGTAATAAGTGCATTTCATGATGGGCAGAAAAGCCTGTTAGGACATTTCTAGTTCTGGGAATTTTCAGGGTAAGAAATTAGCAGAGACATAAAATGAAGGCACTTGGACAGGATAAGAAACTCAAGCTATTTTTACCAATATGCAGTGTGATAGGCTCAGCAGCCGCTTTACTGGAGCCCTTTTTGACAAGGAGTGACTCTATGGGTTAAAGCTGGCTCCAGGTTTATCATTTGGCTTGGAGGGTGAGTTTTATTATGAGAATGAGAAATTTTCATTTAGATTCATTTAGCCAGTGCAGCTACTTCAGTCTTGATGTCCGCTATAGCAGGTTGGGGCTGGGCACGATGGCAGGCAGGGATATACCAAAGACTGCCCTGTGTCCTACACTATCCCTTTTCTTTACACAGGACGAAATTAGTCGGGATTTCTTTTCCAACCTGGGACACACATGGTTGATCAAGTGGGCTCCAAGAAAGTTGTATAGGGTGGCATTGCCTCACACCTGCACTCAGCATAGGCTGGGGAGACTACAGTGTAGCTTGTTGCAGGGATAGTATTTAACTTGTAACTTTATTGTACAGAACAGAACAATTATTAGTTGATTTGTTTTAGTGTCCTAAAAGTCTCCCAGACCAGGCGCTGAGACTTTTTGTGAGCAGAACCCAAATGGATCCTTTCACCCCCAGGGAGTTTTCCATGCCAGGCTTCAGTCTTGCCTTAAAACCTAACAGCCAGCCAACCCTGTGAAGTCAATGCGGCAGTTTAGGTATTCACAGCTGTGGATGAGTGCATGTGGTTTGCAGGATCTGGGTCTTCTTCTTCCCCCCTTTCTTTCAACTTGCTGGGCTACTGGAAGTCTTTATGTGTGTGGCAGGCTGCTTTGCCTTGCACTGTTTAGGTGAGACCTCTGAGAGTACCCTGAGTATGGGAGCACAGTGACTTCAAGCCAGCTCTGTGCAAACACAGGGACTGTTCAGCTTCCCATGAAGTACTGGGATCCCTGTGCTTTACCCAGGCATTTTTGATCACCTTCTTAGGAAGCAGTGCACTCTAATTTCTGGCCTTTACCAGGGAAACCATTGATCTAACTGGCAGCTCAAATTTATCAGACACTGATCAGATGCACATTTGCTGAAGATAAAGGTCTTTTTGATCAATTGCACTGGGAATTTTACCTGGAATTCAAGACACACACAGCCTCTGAAGGCAAGGATTTTCACTGATTTTTATCCTGCAGTACAAATAGCCTCTGACTATAATTCCTTTACTAATCTGCAGTCCTGTCTTTTCTGTACCTGGACGATATTTCTAAGTAAGGGCAAGTTATTAAGATCAGATTCTAGCAATGATTATGCTGCTGGTTACTTTCTTGCTTACAACATGCAGCCTTTCCTCTCTTCTCTCCTCAAAGGGATTTAGTTCTGAAAGAGACACTTTGGTACTGAAACAGTAATTATCCTAGTGTCTGTTCACTTATTAATGTTGTTAATTCTCTTCAGGCATATTTTCCTCATTTTGGTTGGTGCCTTAACTCTTTATTCTGCAATTCACTTGTTTTTTCCAACCTTATTGCAAACAAGGATTTGAATTTCTGAGTTAAGGAATATAAATCCAACTTTCTGAAAGTAAAACATGATGGATTTTATAGTTTATTTGATATTTAGAACTAGTAAATTGAAGAGACTGGAGCACGCTTACTATCTGTTAAATTAGGCTTTAAATTTCTTCATTGAGTTAGAAGAAGTATTATAAAGATTTACTTTATATTTTGAAGCTTTTCACACCATGTGCTTTAAAATGTAGCCATATGTAAGGTGCATACCCAGGACAAAGGAGAGGGGTCACCTACAGAACAGATGGTCCCATCTTAGGTGACACCAGCATGCAAGAAGCCACAAGGGTCCTATGAAACAAGCAATGTAGCAGGAGCTCCCAGCGCCCTTGCTATGGTGATGGGTGCTGTGTATGAACTGCCACCTTCTGAGGATAAAGGAGTTTACAGCTCAATGGAGCATTGGGGTCACAATTACCGGAATAGTAAAAGTCAAAAAAAAAGACTTTTCTCCTGCTAGTGCTTTAAAAGAGAAAATGCAGGGAACAAACAGAAGTCCAGAACTGAAAAGGACAAAGACAGGGCCTGGACAAATGCTTTAAAGGCTGGAGGAAGTGCTTTCAGTGACAGACTTTGAGAACTCAATCTGCTTAGCTGAGTAAAGAGAAGACCAAGAAGTGACGTGGTATGATAGCAAAGCACCTCACAGAGGAGGAACACAAGTCTCTGGAAGTGTAACCCATGCCAAATCTGCTGCTGAATTATTCTTGGCTACTTACTCCAGTCTCAAACACTCGTCTCATTTGAGCCCTAGCTAACTGAAAAGCCAAGAGCTATGAAGTTATTTTCTATTTCACTTTGATGATTTGTTATTGAGAGGGAATATTCCCCAAGGAGAGGTGAAATCCTGCCTACAGCTCATGGGTGGACATTTATTGCATTTGGTTTATTGCAGGTAGGAGTCTCCTCCTACACTGCAATCAAGCATGCAGAAGCTGTGGCGTAGTAGAATACTGCTTGTAGAAAATGCTATTGCATTCAAGCTCCTGTAAAAGACTTCTCTGATAAAAGATATCCTAAAGGAGAGTGCTACTGTGCTATTATATGAAAGGAAGCTTGTTCTGGAGCCTTCCTTGGCAGGCTGCAGTTGTGAGGTTTTGTATCCTTTTTTTTTTAAACCAGAATTATCTGCACACAGGCAGTGACTTTGCTAGTGAGCCAGGTGATTTTCCTGGGCTTCACAAGCACAAGTCGGACAGATGTCCTCCAGAACATCTTCTTTTCCTTGCTTTTCTTCCTGTGCATATTGGCTTTAAGCCAATTCAGGAGCAGTATAAAATTTCTCATTACCCTTACCCATGTGGCTTAAAACTTTGTGGGCGAGTTAATAGTCAATTATGTTTAAAAGATTCTTTAATCACCACCTTGAAGCTTGAGGCTGGGGATATCAATGGTGATTTGAGCTGGTATTGGCTTTGTAGAAGAGTTTTCTCTGATACAACAATCTGTGAACACCAGAAAGTAAAATAGGTCTAGCAGTTACTCATTGCATGGTACTGAATGCTGCTCAAAAACCTAGCGCAGAGAAATATCTCAAGTTGGGCCCTTCGTGTTTAAATAATTTCATTTGTTTCATAAAGTTTAGTCCTTATTTTAGCTCAGATCAGGACTGCATCAGTTTAGGTGCCTCAGTGAAGTGTTTCTTAATGGCTCAGATTTATCTCAGCACATCAAAGGAGGTGTTTGCAACTTGCTGAGCAATCTGCTGACGTTCTGTGTGCATGTGCAAGTTCCATTCAGCACAATGAGAATCTCTACTGAGATTCTGGTGTATTACAAATGTCAGCTGGTGAGAAACATTTGGCCAAGGCCAGTTCAACAGGCAAAAGGTTCTTGGTAAGGCCTTAAATACATGTTGGCCATTAGGTGTGGAACTTGGATTTTACGATAAGGTCTCTAGCTTTGTTTTATTGGGCTAGGGAAGACTAGAAAGCTGTTATTATTTTTGCATCTATTTTATAACATCTCAAAATATTCCAATGAATCATGTTTGAAACCTCCAAGATTCACATTCTCAGTGTTCAGTTTCATCTTTAGTTTTCTAGTCACATGGAACTCTTGGTCCAAGCTTCCTAAGGTGACCATAGACATGTAAGACTTCTTAAAACAGGTATGAAAATTGCAGCTAAAAATGGAGTTGAGAATTGTAATGCTCCGGATTTTAGTTGTAGCTCTGAAGAGGTTACTGCTATTAATGCATCCGTACTTCAAACCCCCTCATTTCCCTGCCTGTAAAGTGAGCATTTACCCACCTCTCAGGCTGCTATACAAATCAAGCTCAGGGGTTTGAGAAGTTAACAGGGACATTTGCAAAGCATTTTCTTATTTACAGGCAATGTCCTTTTCCCCCCCCCCTCTTCATTTCACAAAATAGGAACCACTTCAGTATCATTAATACACCAGTTACCCAATAGGAATCTAGTGATTTTGACTCCAGAAAGGTTTGAATAATTCAGTGCCATTTGCTATGTGCACATAAACTGTGACTGGGGAAGATCTGATCCATAAACAGCCTCATCTCTATTTCCTCTTCCCCTTACAACACTGCTATGTTTGTTTAAATTTGTTACATTTCCTGATGAGGAGCGAAGGCAGCCATGCAGCATGAGATGAGCCTCCACAGCCAGTGGAGTACTTCATTCTTCTGTTCACCAAATATCGTTTTCAGCAAGTTGCCTCTTCTACTATATGGCGTTTCCTTGAGATTCTGTACATATATGCAACATGCATGTGAGTGTATTAGCAGTTGAAATCATATTACTAGTCCTTTGATTTGTAGTTTGCCCATGACAAATACAGGTTTTCCTCCATTCAGAACAGTCTGTTCCAGCCTGTGCAGCCAGAGACACTGCTAACAAAAACTAAACCACCACCCAAAGAGCAGTGATGAATGTGCCAGGACATGGTCTCAGTGAGTTGCAGAAGAGTGAATTTATTTCTCACTTGTTCACTGGAATTATGTAGGTTTTGTTGCACAATCTGTACTGACAGAGATGTTACCAGGCTTTGAGGCTTTTTCTCTTAAATGGAGCTCGTTCTTTCCTTTAGGAAGGAAAAATCCAGAGCAGGAGCCAGCCTGGAGAACATTACCAGCTCTGCAAAGCGGGCTTGGGGATGAGTGGTCCTTCAAGGCTACCTCACTGCTGGGTTTGGTGGTGGCTGCCACGTGGCAGCATTTCCTTCTCAAGCTGATGCAGTGTGGCCCAGCCTGGCTTTTCTACATGGCATTTTTCTATCCTGTGCAAGCTGCTGGGACACTTAAAATAGCAAATATGAGCTTCTGAAAGGAAGAAAACATTAAGGAGAATGCTATTTCCACAGTTAACAAACATGAGAGACTGATCATGTGTTCTGCCCCTCTCCCTCCTCCACATCCACACACACAGAGAAAAGGAGAAAACTGAGGGGAAAATAAAGCACCATGAAGACCATCAAACCCATCTGCACCCAGACTTGTTACACATGCTCATGCCAACAGTTTGTATACAATAACATATTTGGATGAAGGATTTTAGGACGTGTGCAGTCCCTGGCAGCAAGTGTCTGAAAAGCATTTGTGATGCCCAGTCTTCATTTAGTGCATGCTTTTAGGCTTGTGAATGTATTATAGCTAAGACAAATACCCTCTTGACATGGTCTTTTGATAGCCAGCACAGAAACAAGATGCAGATCATGACTACTACAAGTGTCTCTTTCACACTGGAAGTTGATCTCCTGCAGGGGATAGTTGTGAAATCCTGCTTTAACTCTTTTCTCCCTTTTATTTCTCAGGAAACATGGAAGTTCTGCAGGATGAGGCTGACATTGCCTCCACACTGTGAAGCATCCTTATCTATAAAGGTAGCTATCTTTGCTAGCTTTGTACTTTCTGGCTTTGCCATTTAAAACAACTCATTTTGTTAACTAACCCTTGAATTTTGGGTTTACACTTTCTCAAAAATCACCCTGGAAGTGGATAAGAGAAATTAGTAAAGCAGGAGGGGGGTGGTGGATAAAACCAAATCATGATGTTTTCACGTAGGTGCTTCTTTACAATCCTGTGGCCAAAAAATAAAGGCAGAAAACACTACTTTTTAGTATGAAAAATATCCAAGTAAATTGTAGAAATCACAGAAAGCTGAAAGTATTAAGGGTTTCATGTAGGAAATACTGCACTAAATTTTGGCTGGTTTGGGCAGCTCAAAATTATTCTCTAGCTAGAAGTAGCTAGAAGACCTTTAAAACTTATTTCTTTTTTACATGAACATGTGATCCCTGCTGCTTCTGTGAAATACAGGAGTAAGAAGACCTCATTACTGAGCCAGGATCATTTATTAGCTGCAAAATGAAATAATCAAAGTTAACTTTGAGCATTGTTGTAAATACAATAGACGTACCTTTCCACTGGAAATCAGCAATATTTTCATCATCAAAGTAGATTTCAGGAGAAGTGTTTCACATTACTGATGCCAATTCAGAGGAAAGCTTGAAGTAGTGAATCACAAATTTTCCATAACCAGCTTGCGTTATGATTGTGTATGACAAAACCAATTTGAGCTGCTGGGAAGAATAAGCATTGCCTATTTGCAGCACCTGAGCATTTAGTGCTTTCCCTCTGATTGTGCTTTATTGCTGCATAGCAGCTTCCATGCAAGCAGGAACAAGCATTTTGCTGGATAAGCAGGAGGTGGGCCTGTAACTAGTCACTTTCTTCAGAAGCACAATAAATCAAGGAAACTAAAAAGCAAAATGTCTAAATTTGTTTCCACCAAGCTTCAATCAAAATAGCATTCATTCATCACAGTTACCTTGGTGAGTTTGGATGGCAGTAACTGCAAACCCAGAAGTTTTATAATAACAAATATAGGCTATAAGAAACTCAGATGAGCGAGCTTTATCTTTCTGTACATGCTCTGAAGATATGGGTAGGATTTTAAGAAGTACATTGATCATTTAGGAAAAAAAAATTGCTATTGATTTCCAATGGGATTTACACCTGTAAGGCATTTAGAGAGAGATTTTCAAGATGTATTTAAGTAGGTAAACATCTAACAGGACTGAGAGACACAGGGAGGCTATATTCTCAAGAGCTTTTTGGAATTTGCAGTGGCCAGCATCTAGCTGCCCCATCATCTCATCCAATGCTTGTCCAGACCCAGGACTACCCCGATATGACAGACACAAAGTTGGGCACTCATGTAAGGGAGTCCAAGAGATGAAAGAGCAAGGGACAAGACAAGCAGAAGAAAGGAAGGACCTATCTGAAACACCCATGAGGTGCCCATTCCATCCTCCTTGACAATCATCCTTTTATATAGAAATCAAGGCCAATGGCATGAAAGGCAATATATTTTCTTCTTAACATTATGGTTTTAGATAAACATTATTTCCTCAGAATATTTTCCTTTCAAAAGTGCATTCCTACCATTTTCAAATACAACTCAATTATAAGTTTTGATTTATTGTGTAAAATGGTGCTTAATGCTAGCAGAAACATTCATTTTTAAAGCCACCTATAAAGCTTACTGTACACAGGGTTAAAATTTATTTCTACCTGAACTGCAAGTTAAGGTTCAGCAGACTTCTACCATCTGTCCAACAATGCTTATATAAGAAAAATACTCTTTCCAGCGCTGCATTGAGGCTGGACATAAATTCTACAACACTTGCAAATGCGACAGAACTAAGCCTTGAGAACAGAATATAGACCCATTTCCTGACACAAGACTCCTAAAGTATCCACTTGTACCTCTGACTAAATCTCATTTGCAAAACCCTCAAACACACGAATATGTTCATATCTATTTTTTCTTCAGTTTAATCACATCACTGAGACTTAACATTTCAAGAAAATCAACATCTTATTCTGAGAGAGACTGCATTTCAAGGAAGTCTTTTTGTTTGCTGAAAACAAAAGGATGAAAACTTTTCCACTCTTAACATGACATAACTCCCTGTTTTGTCTCCTTTCTATGATTAAAAAATATGACTTTTTCTGTTGCATTTTAATGGTGGCAAAATTAAGTACTTCCGAGAAATTCGATACTCTTTTGACACTAAATTCTAAATTGAATGTCCTCTCTACAGTTGTTTGCTCCATCACGCGGTAGAATCATAGAACCAACTAGGTTAGAAAAGATTTTTAAGATTGTCAGTTCTAACCACAAACCCAACACTGCCAAGTCCACCACTAAATCATGTCCCGAAATGCCACATCTACACACCTTTTAAATATCTCGAGTGATGGTGGGTGACTCAACCACTCCCCTGGGCAGCCTGTTCCATTGCCAACTACCCTTTCTGGTTTTCATTCTTGAGGTTAGCCACATGGTTCCCAACTTGCCTTTGACAGACTCCTCAGCTGCACAGAGCAGCTCCAAGCCTGAATGGAGAACTCCAGAAATTTGCTTATAAAGATGATGTAGAACCCGGTTTGTAGCCATGGTAAAGGGTTTAGTCTACACCTACTACTTAGCCACTGGGAACAACCCCAACATCTAAGTGATCTCGTTCAAAGTATTATTATTTACTTATTATTTCCAGGAGTTTTCTTCCTTTCATCTTATTTTGTAATCTGGGTTATGAGTGTAATAAAAAGAAGTATGTATAACATTTAAGTGGGGAAGTCTTGAAAGTGTAGCCACATCCATGAATTTTAATTCATATGGGCAATTCAGCACGGCTTTAGGGAGAAAACAAAAGATACAACTTTTTGGATACCAACAAAATGCAAGCTTTGGATCTTCAAAATAGAACATTAGGCTTGGCAGCTTAGTAAATCCAGAATCTGGGGTTGCAACAGCTGTATCTTTTAAATAAAACTGCCAGTATTAATTACTAATATCATAATAGACTAGCAGGACAGGATTAAGTATAACTGCGAGCTTTTACTCACGTCAACCCCAATATTCCTTGCATCAGTCTAAAGCCATTGCTCTTATCCACCATATTTGAAGATATGTCCTCTTCCTCTCTGGACTGTGCTGTATATCCTTGAAAACTGTGATCATTCCTTTTCTCCCACTCCCAGATTTCTCTTTCTTAATCTAGATAACCTACAAATAAAAGATTTTTTTTTTAGTTATGTTCTTTACCAAGGAGAACAAGTTATTCTCCTCTGGATGCTCTCCAAGTGTGCCACATTGCTCTTGAAGTATAATATCCAAAATCAGCCACAGTGCTCCAGCTGAGGCTTGATCAATGATGGGTGGAAAAAGGATCTCCCCATGTGTCTTGCAATCTATACTTCTGTCTGTATCTCCCACACTTATGAGATTCAGGGGGAGTGCTGGCAACAGCACAGTTATGATTTATGTTTAGTATACTCCCAAGACCCTTTTCTGAAAAATGCCATTTATTTTTCATCTTCTATTGGAGGGGAATAATCAACTAAGAAATGTATTGCATCTCATTTATCTTTATTGAACCTCACCACTATTTTTAATGCATTCTTCCCAATCTTTTAAATTGTAAATAACCACCTGCATGCACTTGCAGTTTCCTACCTTGAGACTTCAAGTTTAACTCCCACTTCCATTGCCCAAGTCAGAGATCAAACAGATCAGCATTAGAAGAGCCAAAATGTTTCTGATGTTTCACTCCAGCTAAAAGGCCTGGTCCAGTGCCTGATACCTCCAGAAGGAACTAGCATAGGCTCTTACTTCTCTCTTTGCAATTTCCCCCATTACTTACCAGTCTTATGTGTGTTATTCCTAGGAACTGGCATCAGGCTTGCCAATCTACAGCTATCACAGTCCTCTGCTTTTCCCATTTTCTTTTCCTGAGACTTACCCCATTTGCCCCTTTCCAGAACCTTACCCATCTTCAGAAATATCAGTTGTGTTCAAACACAATTTCAGTCAGTTTTTAAGTACTCTAGGCCCAGTTGATTTCAAAATATCTAACAGGCCAAGAGCATTTAGCTCCTCTTGAAGGAGATCAGTGGAACTAATAGCTGCTTTTACAACACACTTTGGAATTATGCAAAAGCTATACACTAATCATGAGATTTGATGTCTGACTTTTATAAGCATACATAATATAACTGAAAGCACACAAAATACTAGTGGGACTCTACAACTTCACTTTTGGATGTATTCAGCAATTTGTAAGTGTGTGAAGGGCACAAGATAGGATTGTTCAACAGCATTCATAAATTTTGATCAGACTCTCCTCACGAGAATCAGGCTTCCAAATTAGCTGAGCACTATTCTAAAAGCAGAAACCCAGTTGTTTACTGCCAAATCTATAGGTTATTGATGAGAGCAGAAATTCGTTACTCCATGGATTGCCCTCCCCCCGTATTTATTGACCAGTATCTAACAGCTGTATTATCACTCAGACTTCTTGCTTTCTAACATGACTCACATCTGCAGCAATTCTATCAGTGCCTTTTATTCCAGACATGAGAAAGGAGGTGGGGGATGCTAGCAAGAATCAAGGATAACATCAGAACTCAGTGTAAGTATGTAATCTGCTTTACCCAAGTATTAGGGTAAAGAGGCAAACTTAGCACGTGTTTCTGGTGACCATTACTACTGCCTGGTTACAAGACTGCTCCAAATACCTCCCTGCAGGTGATCCCATCACCACTGACCACAGATAGATGGTTACAGTCTGATGAATGTGCAGGTACAGGATGCTCCAAATCCAGGGAAGAGACGTGGGAGAGACAAGAGGAAAACATGAGTAATAAGCAGTGCCATCTAGTGTAGTGCAGGCACTCATTCACAGGGAAAGGAGCTGGCCTCCAGGCGTTGTTTAGCCGTTAAGAGAACTACAGTACTAAACCTATACACACCACAGAAGGGTTTTGATGGCAAATAAAAGTAAAAGATGCCAGAGTGGCTTTGTGCCTTTTGAGTTCTGCCTGATTTACACCCTGGTACCTCATTCCCCTTCTTTTATTTGGCTCTTTGCCTGAACTACAAAGAGTGTGTCTGCATAAGCCTCTCTCTAGATTTGAGCATTGATACTGCCAGATTAAGAGACCCATTTGAGCACTGTAATGACAGATGGTAAGAACTTGGTTGGAGGGAGCTACCAAACCAATTTGTGTACAGCACCTGGTACTGCAAGGCTTTAAGAGAAGCTCTAGCAAGATTTGAAACCCTGATGGTACAGATGTCTTCACTAGTGAATAAGAACTCCTAAAAAAGAGGTTAACACACTCCTTAGTTTTAGGCATTGCCTATCCTATACAGAGCTCTGCATTACATGACAGCAAACTCCGTGTGCCATATTAAAGTTTACAGTTGCAACATAGTTCAAGGACAAAAATACAGGTACACTGGGAAATCACATCAATTGCTATTAAAGACAATAGACACACACCACAATCGAATCTCTCACACAGGTCAGCAAGGATTGCTGCAGCAAAATAACCTTTGCATCAGCTGAACATTTTCCACTCAGCAGGCATCCCCTCAGTCCTCCATTTTTCAGGCTGACAGACTAACTAGCTGAACAGAGTATGGGCAATACTTCCTGAGACTCTTCCTCAATGGACTAAATCAGTCACAAGCATAACTTAAAGCCAGCTAAAATAGGTAAGCCAAATCTCACCACCTGACTCTTCCCAGCTCTCTACCATCACCTAGATGGGAGGCAGATCCCCCAGTTTTGCATAACAGAGCCTTATCCTCAACATGACCCAGTCTCTCTAGCTTTAGCAGGCTTCCTCCCTTAAGTAAGCTGCTTGTTAGCCTTATCTCATCAGTTGGGAGACAGCTGATTAGTTACAGGTAGAGGCTGAAGCCCTCATCTGAAAGCTGCATCTCACATTTGACCTGATGAATATGTATTTTTTTAAAATATGTGGAAAATGCCCATCTTCCTAAGCACATACTTTGGGAGTTAGAGGTCACTAAGACCAGATGAAATGATGTGACCTGTTTTACACAGAACAATGGATTAGATGGGAAAGTGGCTTCTTCCTTCTTAAAAACTGTGAATGCATTTTGGTTTGAGCAGTACAAGAAATGCTTCAACTTGTGCCCAAGTTGTAAAACTCTGTGTCCTCCTACATGAGAACATCATTGTCACAAAAAAAATGTCTCTTTAAAGCAAGAAATGTCTTTGAAAATGGTTATCTATAGAAATGGGCAAATTAAAGCTTTTGAAGTTTTCAATTCTCAATTTGGGCTCCTAAAGTAATCACCTCTGCAGATAAATGTGACTGTATGCCTATTGTTATTCACAAAACAAGTACTTGAAAGTGAACTGAAAAGTAGAAAAAAGCAGGAGCATGGGACAAGGGGACAGGAAAGGCGAAGCATGCAATAGCTGGGGGATCCCACCTGCTGCCCCTTGCAAAGTGGGGAACTACAGAAGGCATTTCTTCTCACTGCTGATGTTCTGCTCTGCTATCCTGTATCTTTGCAGCTGTGCCCGGTCTCCAGAGGACCTGATCTCCAGATTGAAAAGCGCTGGGTTAACACTTGACCGGCCTTGGGATAGGGAATGACACCATCACTGGCCTTGGGAGAGGCAGCACCTGACACCTGCATGCTCTGCAGTGGGTTTTCCAGTGGTGTGTCTCAGCCCAGAATAAAGTGGCCAGATTTTTTACTCCTTTACAGCAACATCTTCAAGGGTGCACATCAATATCTTGGACAATGTGTCATTTATTGAGAAATCTGGAAAAGTTGTCCCATATTATTCCATCATGTGTCCCCTGTCAACAACCTCATGAGGAGGAAACAGAGTCAATAATGCCACTGTGAGCTCTTAGAAGCTATTGCTAAGAGCAGGCAGCTTCAGCCATCCTGATGCCTCAGGGGCTGCCTGGTAGACATGCCCTTGAATTTGGTGCTGTGCATAGACTCAAGGTGCAAGCTAAACGTGGAGGTGATTTTTACGTTTCATTCCTGTGTAAAGCAGCCAGGCACAGCATCCCCCTCAGAAATTCTGCTGCACAATAAATGATTTTTACCTGTATTTGCTAGCAGCAATCCAGTTTTCAAAGCAGGTACCATAGCGGGGGTGGAGGTCTCAGAATAGGCAAAGACCAATACACATCTCACGCAGTATCAACAAACCTAAATGTAAGTTTGCCTAGCAACAGTCATTCACATTATAAACTAGAGCAAGATCCTGGGGCAGGGGCAGAGAGGTTGATTGCAAAATTCCCATATAAAAATCTTCTTTAAAAGTTAAGTGTGAGGTATTTACGTGTTAGCAGTGCTGCAGTCCAGCCTAGCAGGGATCTGTCAGTGTTGGCCTGCATCAGTGGGGTTTTTCCTCTAACTGCGAGGTTCTGAGCATGTATATCATCTTAAACATTCAGACCGTGCACAATGCATTGAGCACCATTCTCAAACGGATGGTTGTTCCTTGCTATTAGCAACATCTCTGGCTAAATATTTAGTGACCACTATCAAAACCAAACAAGATCAGCTAGAGAAATTAAAAAAAATGAAGTTATTGTGGATGTCCTGAGCAAAACTACGCAGGATGTCATGTCAAAAGCAGAAACTGCCTTGATAGCACCCTGATCTGGACTCACTGTCTGATTGCCTCATTGACCCGATATTGCAAATAGTGAGGCTCTGAGCACCTTTTTATTCCAAAATTGCTGTTACTTGTTAAATTACACTGCAGATAGCAGCAATTTTCCCTCCTTCTCCTTCATCCTGCAAAAATGCTTTACAGCGTATCTCCACTTATTGCTCATTTTGCCACCCGAACACCTGCATAGAATTGACTGACTAATCTCTGCTGTTAATGCCTCTCCGCGGTAGTCAGATCACTCGTATCTGAATCATGTGCACCCTGTGCAAGCTGAGTCCCATTCATGTGTTTAATATGCTAGTCCAAGTGTAGCTCCACATTACAGTCATTTTGTAAATGAGTGATTATTTTGGTCTTCAGAGAGGAAGGTATGAGAGGAGATTAGATTTGTTTTCTGTTACAGTGCTGCTGCCACCTAACTTGCTTGGAAAAATATTTGATACCCCATGTCCAACTCTTCTTCCCTTATTTTTTGTTTGGTTAAAATTAACAATCTTTTAAAAATGCCTTCATTATGTCTTATTATGAAGTTAAGAAAAGCAGTTATGAGTTGATCCTTCTTTAGAAAGATACAGTGCGTGATTATGGCAAACAGATCCAACTTGGTTGCAGATAAAATTCATAGAAGGATATACTCTGTGAACTAAGTAACTCACATGTATAGTCAACCTGCTGAGTCTTTTAACTGTTGTTTTTAACTGCTATTTCTACCCAGACCTAACGGAGAAGGGAAGGACAGTACCTTTATAAACAAACATTTCATCTCATTTTGTCAAAAAAAAAACAAACCCACCAAAAAATACCCAGTGAAAATATCTAACAGTTGGTTTTCTCAGTTATCCTTTAAAGTGCATGGTTATTGCTTTCGTGTTATTTCTTTCCTTGTGTAAAATCAATTCTATTAAGGATACTGTTTGTGGAGAAAGAGTGGTAGCATTTTAGATGTTGCAGGTCAAAGACACAAAGTTTGCAGAAATAAGGGAACCTCTTTAATTAGAATAACAGTTGTATTCATTTTTCAGGCTGTAATACAAGACACTCCCTCCTCTATCTTGACTCCTTTAGATAGCTCTCTATGTTGAAATGGCTTCAGATGAACTATACAGAACTGCCCAGAGCTATGCTTTGAAGTAATGTTTATTTACAGTTCTCTGTATAGTTGGTCTCCATGACTTACCGTCAAAATATTGAAAGGGTTCTCCTTTTCCTTGTGAGCAGTAATTTTCTAGGTCAAGTAACATTTGCATCGAGCACTGCTCAGAGACAGACACTCTGCTAGATGTAGACAGTACAGTTTGATGCAGTGCCTGGGAAGATCTTGGACAAGCACTGAAACAAAAAATTCTCTGCCTATTTTAAAGTAGATTTTCTCCTTATTTCATACACCTCAGTAAAAGGTGATCAGGAACAGAGAGGTCCTGCTCAGAGGAGCCCACTGGCGTCTTATCTTACATTTAGTTCTGTAGAACAAACTCAACAGAGAACTACTGATTGATATTTTTTGGTATTTTCAGTGTGGCAAATGTTGTCTCATCCATGCTTGAACCTGTGCTGGAGGTACCCAGTATAGATGATGACCTTTGAATTCCTATACCAGACAGAATGTCACACCTGAAGAGCTAGCATGTAGTTTATGTTATAGTCCATCAAGCAAATGTAAATAAAGGGATGTTTGAATCGTACTTACTAGTTACAGCAAGAGAATATAGGACATGGCAGCTATGCATTAGCTATTTGGTGCAAGTTTATAGATCACAAAGCTGGAAAGACAATTTGTGATCATCTGTTTTTTTCCCTATTACACAGGCTACAGGACTTTCTTGAACTAGCTCCTGCAGGAACAAGAGCATTTCTCTGAGAAAATCAATCATTTTCTACTTCAAAATGTCTAGTGATGGAGAATCCATTACAATCCTTAGTAAATTGTTCTAATAATTAATTACTTGCCATGTTAAAATGTGTCTAGTTTCAAATTTCACTGGCTCTTGTCAGACTTTCCCCCATTTAACTGAAATGCCATATATTATCAAATTCCTACTCTTCTATTTCTACAGGGAGATGATAGGAAATTTATAAATTATAACCAACTCTTCCCTTAACCTTGTCTTTATTAAGCTAAATAGATTGATCTACATAAGCCCCTCATTGGAAGACATCCCTTCCCCCCTTGTAGCCCTTCTCTGAACCCATCTCTGTTGGCCACCAGCCCCTGATGGTGGAGCCTAGAAGTGAACACTGCTTCAGTCACCACTGCACCTCTGCTACTACAGAGGCAACACAGCTTTACTCTAAGAAATCCTGCACCAGAAACAGGCACTGACCCTTTGACTTACATCCTTGGACTGAAAATTTACATTTAGCAGATTTATTCACCATCACTGACATTAGTCACTATTACTCTTGATTCATTCATTCATTCACTCATTCGTTCATTCACTCACTCATTCGTTCATTCATTCATTTAGAGAGCCTTTATACATATGGACCAGACTGCAATACTTTAAATGTATATACTGAGCCCTGGAGCTCCTAAGCATAGTTATGCTGAGTCTGGAATGGGGCTGATGTGGCAGAAGTTGTGTTTAACAGAGAAATGGATTTATTTGAAGAAGGGGGCATGTCAACTCTTTCTCTAGATACACTAAACTGTGCCTCAGACATGGAGAATAAAACACAGCAACCCCATTAACAGACTAGACTATTTTTGATCTATACTGCAAGATCTGTGATAATTGCTTTGTTTCCCATTCATATTTTAAGATACTGAGATTTCTCTGCGATATTACACACGGTTTTTTAGGATGTGTCTCTTTTCCTCCTTGGGAATGGTACCTACCATGGCCAGGACACCCAGCAATACCAGACAGTTACAGACAGAGTGATACCTGGAAAGGTCTTCTACCTTTAGTTATCCTTTACAATACATTTCAAGCTCACTCTTTAAAATGGACTAGTCAGACAACTTCTTGTGTTGTATCTGTGATTTAGGAAGAATTTGAGAACAGAAATTATAGTTTGCCTTCAATACACCACAATTATTTCCTGATCCTGCAGTATGCTCGCAAACCTGCTGTCTGCTTTCTAGGAATACTGCATATACAGGTGGATTTATTGTATTTTAATTAATTCTTGGAGGCCTGTAGTGAGTGATGGGCTAAGGGATTACCCATTTCATGAATCAAGATGTGTAAATCAAAATGATAGAAAAAAGCATGGGGAACAGTTGGGCCAGAGAGCATGAGCCCGATTATGACAAACAAGTTTTGGTATAGCCTGTTGTTATTTTTCAGTTTCCTCCCATTGATTAGCAAAATGAATGGATGAATTAGGAGGTCACTAATATGCCAACAGCGAGCTTTCTGCCCGTGCTAAGCACAACAACAGAGTGTGTGGTTACAGAATGGGGATCTTGAAAGTCTGGAGGCAAAGGCTGAAATGGTCTTTTCCTTCCTATTAGAGACTGGGAAGCACCGTGACAGTACTTGTTCTTACAGAGAGAGTACTTATCTTTTTAAAAACTCAAACAAACCCCAAAACACGGCAGAAACAGCAGGATAGCTATCTAAGTTGCCCTGCTTGTAACCATGCCCATCTCTAGGTCTCCAGCCTCTAGCAGCACTAAAAGTAGCGAAGGCAAGGTGTTGCTTATGAAGCTGAGTGCACTACATGATGAGTAAAATTCCCCTACTGAGTCATTATTTCTCTAGCATGTTTTACCTGTACAACGAGTTGGCCAGAATCTCAGCACTGCAGATGGCTTTTTCACACATGAACACATTTTTTATCACATATTTGTTTGAATGGAGATACCTATTTCAGAAAACAAAATACACCTCTGGTTCAAAAACATGGCTGTAGGAAATACAAGGAGCTCCAGTTTTACTTTCTTTCGTAAGAACCATTATGCAAGGTTCCGTTGGAAATAAATGAAGATACATAGAGCTTAACGCTGCAAAATTCTGTATGTGTTAAACAGAGTGAGGACTTTGCTAAGGCAGCATTGTTCTCTTTACGCTAGTGGTCATAAAAACAAATATTCACTCTATCCTTCACATTTCAGGCATACTGCTGTCACTACTGAGCCTTGAAGCGTTATCCAATGGGATGCTTTCTTCAGATGATCTTTTCCTTTGGCGAAGAGAGAAATCAAAGAGAGAATATGCTGATTCAGGTGAGTCCTTCAGGTTCTAGCAGCACTGGACAAGCTTCAGAGGTACTTGGAGATTTGTAAGCATACAAAAGATAACGCACCAGGATCATTTTGTTAAAGCCATTTTTGCATTACTTTATATACCAGAGAGTGGTTATTAAATGGCTGAGGACAGCAAATGGAGAAATGTCACTCCTGAAACAAAACAGGAACTTTTGCTGCCTCATGTTCCATCTCTACCTTTCTTTCTGTATCTCAGCTCAGAGGGGCTGTACCAGAGGGCAGAGTGGTCACGATGATGTCTGCTTCCCTCTAAAACTTCACTGTCATAGGACTCTTGATTGTGGCATTTGTTCTGAGTAACAGGAACATGGGATTAAGGAAACACACAGGCACACTGAGGTCTAAATAAACCTTCTTCTAACAGCAAATAACCCGCAAGGTCTTGGTATAGCTAACTGCTGTGATTCAGGCGGATCTGCAGAGACAGAGCACAGAGAGTCGGTCCTGAGCTCATTCCTTGTTTAACTCCTGAGTGCTGCTATCTTTCAGACCTGGTGCCTCCTTGCTGCACTGCTTGCAGTAGGACAGAGCTGGTTAGAAATCAGTGTGTCACAACTGTTTTCCTGTTGTTGCAAACTATTGCAGATTTTTGTCTCTTTCTGCCTGTTTCCAGATTGACATAAAGGGTTGGGAGAGCCCTAAAGCATGGGGGAAATATGGAATATGTGTTTTGTAAACTTGATGACTTAGAGTAGGTGAGACCTGTGAGGTCCTCCTCAGGCCCATATTGCTAAGCTGGGAGACCTGCAGAACCCAGAGGCAACAATCTCCAGCTCCCTATGCTGGTCATTTTCTACACATGCTTGGAAAATCTCTGTGTAATTGGTTCGTAGCAGTGTCCCCACGCCACACAGGTAGCAGGAACCTTCCTCGGTCAGGGATTCTCTCCTCAGTCAGGTGGGGCACACAGAGCACAGCAGACCAACAAATCAAACAACTGAACCAGCCAGAAGGACCCTACAAGTCAAACCCAAACAGCTTCTCATGTCTGAACCCCATTTCTGTTTATAAACCCACAGTTGTTCCAAGAATTCTTTTTATTTAATCAGTTTGGTTGTTTGTGTTCACTTTTTGGATCTGATGATCTTTCTTCTGTTGCTACGGTTTGGAATGGGGTTATACTGAATAAAACTTACTCAGTTGTTTAATAGGAACACAGACCAGCATTAGGAGTATGCAACAGACGAGCTGCATTTGGGGAGCAGGGAAAAGTCCCATGAGGGCAGATACTGTTTATACTGTTCTGATGCCTAAATTTGATGCCAATGGCCCTGACTCAGCGTTTTAATAATAACTTAATTCCAGGACATTGAAACGGCAAATGAACACTACCAAGTCAAACGCTATCAGTAGTGACAGCTTCTGAAAGGACTCTTTCTTAATAGTGATTCTGGGACCCTAGACATATAACCACAACATGTGCACGATGTTTGCATTTAAAGATCATGGCTAGCTTGCAGTAAAACCATAGTGGCAAAAAAAATTGGGAAGTACTTTGAGCAAATTTCACCTGTGAAGCAAGGTAAGGAGGTTAAGGAGCTGAAACACATGAAACAGTGAAGCAAGTAGTACTTGCAATGAGAGGTGACACTCATTTCTTCTGGTTTGGTCCTTACCTAGCAAATCTCTTTAATGTCATGAAGTGCTAGGAGGACTTTGGATTTTACATCAGATGCAAAGGTAAAATTTCAATGGTGTTTTATGCCAGGCAGAGATTAATGATGTATTTCGACATGCATTTCAGATTGAATAATCCTCTCCTTTTCTTCTTCCTCCACAGTTTCCCCCTGTTGTAAGAAGGACGGTGCCAGTGGCTTAACCACACTCCTCTTTGCTGTTGGCTTTGTGTAGTAGTGCCTGACATGATGGCTACAGAGCTGTACCTGGAACTTTCTGGAAAAATTTCCAATTATTACATCTTCCTCCATGGCAGTAACGTTGAGAACACTAACAGAGATAGGCTGCTAGCATTCTCAGTGCCGCCTTACTAGCCCTGGCTTGGTTTAGGCAGCACACTGGGTGATATCCCAGTAGCTAGTTTAGATTAGATTTGCTCTAGCAGGGAAAGATACTTTATCTGTAGAAAGAATAAAAAGTCCTACATGAAAAACAGAAATCTTTTGTGCACACCTTCTCCTTTAAGATAAAAGAAGCAAAGTTGAATGTAAGGCATCATTATAACATTAAAAAACATGCGATGCCCATATACAAACCTTAACGCATTTGAAACATTCCTTTTTTCCACTGTATATCAGATATCTATTCCTTTCTCCTTTCTTTATTACTAAGGAAATGAGGACATTTGCATGAAAACAAGTACTTAGATTCTCAAAAGTTTGTCTATTCCTGTTTATATTTTTCTGCTCTGAAGGGAGCAGAGCCTTCTGTAGAGGGTACCATAACTGTTCCCAACCCAGCAAGCTGTGATGAATAAGAAGCAGGAACTTTTTAAACAAAGACCCTGGTTTCATGCAAATATTCTCAGTAATAAAGCATACAGTAAAAGAAATATGTGAAGTTATGTTTTGCAGAACTGCTACTTCAAGCAAAGCAGCTTTGTATAATGAAGCAGAATCTGAATTTTTCTAACTACAGGAAGGGAAAGTGAGTTTAAGTATTCTCCATAAGAGATTCCAAAATGTCTCCAAACAAGATGGTCAGAAGGCAAAGATGGAATACATCCCAATATTATTCTCATCAGCATCATCAACATCACTCTATGTGAAAAGATCCTAACCAGAATCACAGCACCATTCTCCTGTTTCTCAAAGAACATAACAGGCTCTTTTCCCCACAAGATTTAGCAATCTAGTCTGCTTTTCTAATCCATCTCTGAGTCATTGCCTTGGTCTACCCCTCTTACTTTTCCAAACTCAGCAGTAAATGATTGAAACGTATTGAAAAAAAATTTAAAGGAAAAAATTGGAATCATAAACAATAGAGAATACGTAGGAAACATTTATATTAAACAATAATTAATAGTTTAGGCTTTGCTTCATGACAGCTCACTCAGTAGATAAATCAAAACCCAGGAGGCATTCATTTGCTTGCAGTTTTCATACTTTAGTACCATCAAGTATCCACCGCTGTAGTTTCTGATCTTCTAAGCAGCAAACACCTTGGAGTGATCATTAAGAACAACTTTCTAGAGCAGTCCTTTGCCAGAAACGTTGGTAGGTGTGACAGTGACTGCTTCCTCCTCCCGGAAGCTGTGTCACAGCAGATTCCTACCTCCCCAAATGTAACCGGGTGCTAATTA
Source organism: Psilopsiagon aurifrons (assembly GCA_025447955.1). Taxonomy (NCBI): domain Eukaryota; kingdom Metazoa; phylum Chordata; class Aves; order Psittaciformes; family Psittacidae; genus Psilopsiagon; species Psilopsiagon aurifrons. The sequence continues at coordinate 23,152 of JAOEHY010001638.1, forward strand.
TCCAACCCCTCAGGTGGTTCTGTCACATACCCAAGACCAAAGGAACACTGTGTAGACAAGCCCATGCAGTATGTGAACACTGACTTGGGCCTCCACAGGCATTAGGGCTGGCAATGCTCCTTGGTGCTGCCATCACTGGGCTACAAAGGAATTGATAAGAGAATTCCACTGAAATTCTCTCCAGAAGAGAGGAAACGTGCTAGTAGATACAGAGTTTAAAGTAAGCCATTTGGAGATGAGGTTTCTTTATTCCTCAGCGCATCTTCTCTGAGTTCGGCAGGAATAATTTCCTGTCTGCACATAAAGCACATTTTCCATCATAACTCATGGACATGGACAAGTTAGAAGTGTCAAAATAATTAACTATGCTGGTGAACCAAAAACCCCAAGACTGAAAGTTCTTACCTTCAAAGGCTACCCTTAACCATCCAATACCTCTGATTCAAGCACTGCGCTGAAATGCGGCATGTGTTTTCTCAGTACTCCTCTTCGGCAGAGATTGGATGACAGATTTCAGCCAAAAGCCCTCACTCTTTTTTTCCCCAGCAAGTTTCAAAAACTTAACTGTGTCATCTCAGCTTCTTCTATGGACTCAGTGCTACGTCACCGCAACACTGCAATTTCATCTAGAAACACTGGTAACTTTAATGGAAGACAGTTGGGCTTGCTCAGCCTGGAGAAGGCTCAGGGGAGACTTATAGCAGCCTTCCAGTACCTAAAGGGGACCGACAAGAAAGCTGGAGAGGGGCTTTTTACAAGAGCATGTAGTGACAGTACAAGTGGGAATGGCTTTAAACTGACAGAGGGAAGACAATAGACAGTAGGAAAAAATACTTCACTATGAGGGTGGTGAGGCCCTGGCACAGGTTGCCCAGAGAAGCTGTGGCTGCTCCGTTCCTGGAAGTGCTCAAGGCCAGGACAGATGGGACTTTGAGCAATCTGGTCTAGTGGAAGGTGTCTCTGCCTATGGCAGGGGGTTGGAACTTGATGATCATTCAGGTCTCTTCCAACCCAAACTATTCTATGACTCTATGATTTTGCCTCAGACACCACTTTCTGTTGCCGGTGGACTTGCTAGAGCACATAATTCCACAAATGCAATATTTATAACTATTCATGATTTATTTTAAACCTCTTTCACAGCCTGATGCACATGAGGCAATTTAAAATCGCCAAAACTCTGTTTTGCAACGAACACTTCATTACAACTGAATGGGAAAGTTCACACATCTGTTGGTGTTGTATTGTTTCGGGCTGGCTGCAGAGCAAACAATCCAGTGAAGCACAGATTTCCCGTAGGAAGGCTGTCTCCAAACCAGAGGACAGAATCTTTCATTTCCTGATGAAGGCAAAAGAGTTCTGCAGAATGCAGAAGAGCCTCAGCCCATGGCATTGAAGGACCAACACAGCCCCTCTTCCCAAGGACGCTAAGGGAGTTCCACCAGTTCAGCTTAGCAATGAAGTGTCACTTAGAAGTCTTGATAGGAGGAGGGTCTGTGCAAGCCCTTTTCCTTCCAAGGAGATTCTGTGTTATTAAACCCTGTTAATTCTGATACCAAAAAACCAGAGTGGTGAACTGAACCTCATGTAATTTTCTTTATTTAAATATAAAGGGCAATTTCAGAGTCTCAGATGATTCACATCTCAGGTGACTTGAAAATTTGAGACTAAAGCTCTGCCTTCTAAACTCACCATGTCAATTCTGCTGAAATGGCTACAGCCATGTAATGAGTACAGGTTACGCAAACATATTCCACAATGTATATCAATATAAAAGTGAAGTCATGGGCCATGCAATTGACCGTATTTAGATCACCTAAATTTTTTTATGATAAGCATAATTTCTGCATCGTGTCCTGGTCCACTGCCTGGCAAAGCAGGGTTCCAGAATGCTTCTAGGACTTCTAGCCAAGGGATTAATGGAAGCAGTAGTAAAGTGTCCATATCTTCCACCAATGCAAATCTGTATGCTAAAATGCAAAAATGCTAACTGTAAAACAATGAAACAAAGCCGGGTGAGTTAGAGATTATGTCGGTTTCTGCTCTCCATCCCCACTCCATACCACAGTTGTTTTTCATTCAGGTTATTTTTTTCTCTCTCTCCTGTCACTAAACGGTTTGAATACATAATTTATATTTCTGGGGGGTTTTAAGGCATGGTCCAAACTCAACTGAATTTAGGAATTTGTCTCTGCTGAGAAGGCATATGGTTCTTTGCATGATCCAAAGCAGTACTCCCAGATATGGAATTATTTTCTGATATACTAAAGCACTCCTACTTATTTCAAGCATTTCACTTATCTATGTCCTAACTGCCTGGATCACCACCCCTGGCTATCTCACATCTTCCTTTCCCTCCTTGCTTTGAGAGCTTAGTTTGGATTCAGGCACAGCACAATATCAGTGTGATATGGAAGTTACCGAGACCCTCAGCAGGAGCTGGGTTTGAGAACAATTATCTGACAGGCTTGTTTAGCAGCGCAGCCCAATCTGTGTTACGACCCTTTTTCTAAATGTAGATATAACGGCACATTAAAGCAATGTTACATCTCATACAGCCTGCTGGGTGAGGGTTCAGCGAGGTTCCCCTCGCTCCCCTTCTGCACAGCAGTTCCTTTGTTACTGCCTCTCCTCCAGATCCTGTGATGGATGGGAGTCCCGCACTCCTCTAACACTAAAATGGGGCTGCCAAGATAATTTACGGGCCCTGCGGCCAATAAAAAGTCTCAGGCCTCCTTGGGTTATCTCTTAAGTCCTGCTTTTCTCCACCCATTGTGCCAGCTTGTCCTCTCAGATTTTACAGATGCCAGGAAAGGTTTGGCAACACAAACATCCCTTCAGCGCGCTGCTTTTAAACAACAGCCTTCTCCCGGCATTGCCTGTGTCTGCAGCTGTGTTTCCAGACAGAAAGCAGAAAAGCAAACACAGGACTGGGAGGAGAAAGAAAAAGAGAGGAAAGGAAAGGAGAGTTGATGGCGCCTGCAGCTTGGGTCTGGAGGGAAGATGGAGACTGTGATGAGGTGCCCATGCATGGGGCTGGCCCATCATGGTCCGGCTGTGGTGCAGGAGGAAGACCTGCTCCTGGCTCTCTTAGCACTTTCACTTTTTGCAATTAGAAATCACTGCTCAGTGTTAACAGTTTTGCTGGCAACTGCAAGCCCATGGGAGCCTTTTCCTGTGCGGTGCAAGATGGTGAAAAGTGAAGGATACTCCTTACTGCCCAAGCCTGCGCAGGAAATATCCACCGCTGCCTTTGCACTGAGTTCTTTCAAACCCTACTGTCTGGAAACCCAGGCACCGGCAGCATTTCTGCAAAGGACACCGAGGGAACGCCTGGGGCACCCCATGGCCCCCTTCCTTTCAGGGCCACTGACGGCAAACGGGCATGTGGCCGGGATGCCCTTCGGTTTCTGCTTCCCCCTTCACGCAGCAGCCGCACAAACGCCGACCGAGCCCGGAGGCGGCCGCTTGCTGCGAGGACGCACGGCGCGGTGCCCGCCGCAGCCCGGGGCGCGATGATGCTGCCGCTCCGGCCGCCGAGCCCCCGCCCTCCCGCGGGGCTCCAACGCGCGGCTGCGCGCCGAGAAATCGGATTGCGCGGAGGGTCCCGGAGGCTACCGGAGATGCGCTGGGGATGGGAGCAGCGGGTGCCCGAGGGGAGCGGGGCCCGGGCAGCGGGGAGGCAGCTTCTCTCTCCGCTTCCAAAGGGAAGCCCGGCCCGGCGGCGGCCACGTGTCCCCACCGGCCGCTGCGGCGCAAAGTGCGCGGGGCCGCCGTCCTCCCTCGGTCCGCGGGAGGGGCAACCGGACCGGCGGAGGGGGTAGCCGGGGGGGGAAGTCCGCCGTGGGGCACGGAGGCCGCCGGCCCCCCGCCGCGGCCCTG
>JAOEHY010001639.1:0-12637 GCA_025447955.1 Psilopsiagon aurifrons
GGGAAAAAACAGCATGTTTATTTTGAATTTCCTCTAATAGATGACAGCAATTAAATTAATGTTATTACTATTTGTTTACTTTGTTTTGTAGTCTGCATCCAGCTCTGGGGCCCCCAACAGAAGGAGGATGTTGACGTTTTGGAGTGAGTCCAGAGGAGGCCACAGAGATAGTCAGAGAGCTGGAGACCTCTCCTATGAAGACAGGCTGAGAGAGTTGGGGTGGTTTAGTCTGGACAAGTGAAGCCTCCAGGGAGACCTTATTGTGGACTTTCTTTGCCTCAAGGGAGATTATCAGAAAGATGGGGGCAGGACCTGTAGCGATAAGATAAAGGGGAGTGGTTTTAAACTAACAGAGCAGGTTGAGACTAGGTAGAACAAAGAAATTATTTTTACAATGAGGGTTGTGAACCACTGGAACAGGTCATCCAGAAAGGTGGCAGAAGCCCCATCCCTGGGGGGATATTCAAGGTCAGGTTGGACAGGGCTTTAATAAACCTGATCTAGTTGAAGGTGTCCCTGCTTATTGCAGGGAGAGTAGAACTAGGTGGCATTTAACGGTCTCTTCCAACCCAAAATACTATTTGATTCTGTATTAATGATAGGCATTAGGAATGGCTTCTGGCTTGGTAGAATCTGAGCAGCTCATGCACGAATGAACCTACCATTCATGCATGAATGAACCTAACAACTGTAGCACACCTGCAGGATGAGACTTTTTATCCCATATAAGATATAATACTCGGACACACAAGAAAATGTCTTACTGAACGTCTTGCATCAGATATGTAGAGAATATGTGGTCTGAAATCTGAAATTCCTTACATCTGTGGACTGTGCTTTTCTTTCCAAAGTCCAAAAGAAAGTAATTGTAGAATATCATCTTAACATTTGAAATTGTCATCTTTGTGCTATGTGTGTCTGAGTTTAAAATATTTTGTTAACTTTCAATGAAGGCCAAGGTGATAATGTGTGTTACTATTAATCATCGTAGCTAGATTAACAAAGTTATTATTTAAACAGTAATAGTGACTTAATTTAAATCATACAATCCAGAAAAAGTGTAGATAATAGAAGACTTCTTTTTATTAACTCAGGTAGTCTTTATATTGCATGGATTATCTGCAGGAGCTTTTTCTGGAGAAGATCTAGAAGCCTATTAAATAGTTGAAGGAAAGATCTCATAAGATATGTTTAATATTCTACTTTTCCTGACCGTTATGGAGTAAGAAAAATATACAGGGTCTTAATATAATATCATCAAAAGTCTGAAATGAAACATTTCAGTCGGTAAGATACGATGTTCTTGAGATTTGCTATCTTTGTCCATGTGCACAGCTAAAATTCTGTGTACTGTCTAGACAATGGATCTTTATCTTAGCCTGGGTTAGAAAGTAAAAGCATTGCTTCTTTATTCTCTTGCACCTTAGCCTTCTTGAGGAATGACTATAATAACATAGATTTGATGTCTGGGCATCATGCCCCTGGAAAATATGGTGGGCTCTTTACTCTGTATAATCTACAGTTGAGCACTACTGAATAATAGTTGTTTGATTACTCAATTAGGATTGTGTTTAATTGTAAGAATTTTTCAGACTACGTGTATAAAAATCAGTGTATTTAATACAGTATGTTGGAGGGGTATTAACATTGATAGGTACTAGAGCAAGAGCTATCATATGAATGCATAGAAGATGAGCATGTATCACAATTCTTGGGCGTGACTTTTAAAAATGATGGGGTTTAAGATTTAAACTAAAGCCAAGGTATTCACACAGCTGTGGTTTTTAAGATAGTGCATAGTGTTTTTGCCCTGAATGTTTTGAAAATTATTTTCGGTGTCATAGGGTATTGCAACCCAGTATGAGTTACTGCAGTATGAGATGCATCATCTGGCCATAATGCACTATCTTGTTCTGATATTAAAAAAATATACCTGGGTGAAGCATGGAGAGAGGTGTTTCTTTCAAGCGTGGACCTCATGGTTGTACAGTATAAATGTATCTTTTTTTCTTTCCAGATGCATAGTTAAAGTTACTTAGTAATTTATTCTCTTGTCACATTACATAAAATTGTGCTGCTGTAAGACAGCTTAAATGCTAATGTTTTGACTTTAATTTATGGGTGGCATGGGAGAATTAGTAATCGAAACAGTAATAGAATTGGAACCAGCTGTGGGAGCTAGATAGGAAATTGTCCTTCCTTCCTGCAGTAACTTAGATATGCTGTAATTTTTAACCCCCACCCCCTGCCTTCGCCCTGTGGTTGTAGATCATCTTTGCATGACTAGCAGATGATAAACTCTCCATCTCAGTCCCATCATAGTCCCACTCCTCCCTGCCCCTCTTTTAAATTCTTTAACCTAATTGATTAGTAAGTTTGTAGTCTACTGGAATACTGGGTACTAACTTTCATGGTATGCATAAATTAGTGACTCTCTTAAGATCCTGGAGTAAACAATGAGAGGGTTTTTTGTTTGTTGGTTTGTGGGGTTTTCTTTAACTTAAATTTTGTGCATATATGGTTTCGAAATTCTTACATACTTCACAAAGTATTTTAAGACAGATGGTAAATCTGGAGAGCCATGAAGCCATTTTAATGATGAAAAAAAATGTTCTAATTATCAAAAAGCAGGATACTGTTTATGGTATTCTTAGTTTAATCTTGATTTTCATGGTTTCTCTTGGAAGGCAAGTAAAAGAACTTAACACTTCTTTGTTTTGTGGGTTTTTGGTTTTTTTTTCCCTCACTAAAGTATTCCAAAAGGTGATACTGATATAGTGTCTATATAGGTTAGACAAAGGATGTTTTGCAGTAAGTTTAATGTAAATAATTAGGTGAACAGGCTAAGAAGCTGAAAAATATTATGCACTGACTAAAGTTAGGTTCAGTCTGCTTCTGCGTGCTGTGTTGTGTTCTTGGATTCTTTCACGTGTGTTTTTTGGGCATACTTCCTGTGGGAGAAATTCTACGTTGAATCTGTGTGGTACAGAAATTCTTGCCAAGCTGAATGTGATATTTGACATATGAATGCTTTAGTGAGGCCTGTTTGCATCCGAACTAAGCATTTGGCAATTAAACTCCAAAGAAGTATAAATTCACAATTATTATTTAGCCTTTCTGATTTCAGAATTAAGCTATTCTTTGGTTTCCTGCCAGCCTGAGCAGAGCTTTCAGAGTAAAGATACTGATTGCATGTTCATTTTGTTTCTTCTCATTGACAGCTGATCTGTAGTTGTTTGTGCTATTTTACTGTTTCCGAATAAGAAGTATTCCTTTATTTTAAAATATCTATTCAGCTATAAAGAATAATCTTTAAAGATATGTCTGATGAAAAGCTAGTGTCTTCATTCTTAACATGTTATATTGTAGTAATTTTGTGTATCTTACTGTAGTAAAACCGTTTCTTGACTAAACATAGGTGCTTTTTGGTGGTATATGGTGATTGTGCATACTGGTTTAGCAAATATGAAGTATTTATATGCATTTGAAAGAGAGATGATAAAGATGAAATAGGTTGTTATGTCAGCAGAATGTAGCATATATATAATATCAGTAGAATACTCAGTGTAAATAAATCAGTCCCCCAGAAACTGCAAAGGAAACCTGAACGACTGGAGGCAATTTTAGATTTGAATCAGGTTTATCAGTGATTACAACTTGCTTTAGAAAAGGCTCAAGAGAATTCCTCTAGTATACATTGTGAATAAATTCCCAGGTCATAAATATTAATATAAACTATGACTTCATAAATCAAGGGCTTGTTATAAATTCAGTATTTATCTGAATGAGATTTTAGAATCTAGGTGAAAAATAGTAACTGCCTGAAATCTACCTAAAAACATCTCCCAGGAGATGGATCATGCAGGCTTTTGCTGTACTTTAGAAGTATGACATCTCTAAAACCAATATTTGCAAACCATACTGAGACTCTAATTACAATACCTTTTCTAAATTCCTAAGCCATTGGAGTCTTTTCAGAAGTGAACATGCCATTAAGTGGCATGAAGGGGAAGAGGTGATTTAATTCATGTTACCTATTGTGTCTGGAAACAGTGTCTGAATTGCCATTTGACCCATTATCTAATAAAATATGTTGTATCTTACCTATAATAACATTACAAATTATTATTTTTCGTCAGCCATGTGTTGGAATGAAGATTTAATCTAAGGTCTTTTCCCTTGCTGGTTAAATCTTACTAAACGCTCTGGTTCAGATCATAAGAAAAAATTTCATGAGGCTGTGAATTAGGTGATGTTGAGAGAAGCTAGCCACAGTGCTGTTTCCATATTGAATAAACAAACTTGCTTCCTGTAGGCATTCATAAGGAAGTTCCTCTACTTAAGCACCTCTTTAATTTCTGAATGCGCCCTTGAGTAATGTGGTTTAGCTCACTAGAGAAAGCAATAACATCTCCTTTGTCTTCTAATACTTAAAATTCAGGATGTAAGTTCTGTTCTAAGCGTTACCCAAATAAAAAGATAACTGGGTGAGATAGCATTTTCTAGGGCTCTTCCAATGTTTCTGTTAATTCTGCAAGTTTTCTGCATTTGTCATGGAGTTACGAGTTATCTACATTTTTCCATGAGTGACAGATACTGAGGGTGCTTCATGGGAATATCAGCCATGATGATTAACACTGGTGTGTTTTCCTCCTGATTTCTGTAATGTTTTCCTTCTTCTCTATCTTGTTTTAGGCCAAACTTGTAGATAATGCACACAGATAGGCCCAGATTCATCCAGGAATTTAGTTGCTTTGCTCTCTACATAATTGTTGAAGAGGAGAGGTCTCAATATGATTCATGTTTTTTGACACTGATTCTTTTTTGGGAGTTATCTGTCCCTTTTTGAAAGCTGTAAATGAAGTCTGAAGCAGTGTTTAGGTGCATCATATTCAGAAACTTGGATTATATGAATCTTGGCCAAACTGAGTTTAATAACATGCAAGTCTGCATCAGAATACATCTGTCAACTCTTAACACCTAAAAGAGAGGAAATTAAAAGTCGTTGAAATGTCCTTTCAAATCTGGATGGTTCCTTCAAGTTTGGATACCGCACTGCTATTAACCCAGCAATGTTTCTGTTTTTCTGTTGCTGTAAAACAAATGTTGCCCATCACTCACATTGTGCTATTTCATACTCCGTCTTTCACTTGAGCATACGCTTGTGCAACCTTATTGTATATCTTAGACATTTATTTTCACTTTTAAGTTTTTGAGGAAAATCCTGAAAAGTTGTGACTTTGCAGGAAAATTGTTACATTGCAGGAAAGCCTGCACTTTTTGGAAGTAGTATCATAGAATACTATGCAGGATATATATTCCTTCCTTCAAGTATTCCTTCCTTGCTTCTTGTCCTTGTTTCTACCCTCTGTAGGCTTCCTTTTTGTGTTGGAGATTGTCCAGAATCTCCTTGTTCACTCATGCAGGCCTCCTGGAGTTCTTGCCTGATGTTCTGTTTGTTGAGATGCATTGCTCCTGAGCTTGGAGAAGGTGATCCTTGTTTTCTTGGGCTCTCTTCTGTCCACGGCTTTATCCCGTGAAACTCTATGAAGTGAATCCTGAAGAGGCCAAAGTCTGCTCTCCTGAAGTGCAGGGTAGTGCACCTACTGTGTGCTCTCCTTGCTCCTGATTTTAATAAGTGTGTAAGGGGTTCTAATCAGTGCATGAGGAGTAACTTGTGGAACAAACCATGAATAGTGTGTGTTTGTGTGTAAAATGAGTTAAAAAAAATAAACGTTAGAACCCCCCCCCCCCCAGTTTAAACTCTTAAAACTGTCTACAGCATTCACTGCTGTGGAAGGTTCACCTGGGTGCCTAGCTACTGAAAACATTCTTTTAGACTGAAAAGAAGCATAAGGTATGTTTTTTTACAGATCTGTGGAATATTCCTCCACATCAGTCTATCTTTTTTGTAATAGTGTTTCAGACTCAATATTGAAGGCTGGAGCAAGATTGCATCCTCTGTTCATCATCATGAGAATAGTCTCTTGATTCATTCACTGAAACAAATGTATTAGCTAACAAAATTGGATGTGAGATATAAAGGAAGAACTGTATGTTTGTGTCTCTGAACTTAACTCCAACACAGGGAGGTTGTGCAAAAGATTTTTATTGCCCATATTCACAGTCCCAAGGTTATTGAAGGATATGTTGTAGGATGTAGAAATACAGATTCTAGCCGTTTTTTCCCTTTTGTATTTAATCCCTCCATGGCTGGTTTGGCCTGCATCATTGGCTTACTTTTACTTGTGTTTTTTTTATTTTGTCTTTTGATATTTTGATTTTTCTCAAGAGATTTTGGAGGCTCTGACCTAGCTTCAGCCTGTGGTTTCTAGTGGCATATTTTCTGAATATTACTTGAGGATATAGAGGCTCCCAGAAGGAACAAAAAAAAATAAAAATCCACAGTATTTAGGGACAGTGGTGCAGTGAGCAGAATGAGGCACAGGAGCTTTAACAGTCAGCTAAGCCTGGAATTCTTTGGAAAAAAACTGTAACTGCACACTGCAGATAGGATGCCAGACTTGCAATATCCCCTTGCAGAAGTTACTTAAAAGGTAAGACTTTTCATTTTGAGGAAAAACCATGAGCTTCTAGAATTTAGTATTTTACAGATTTAATGTGTATTAATCTTATGTAAGACAGGGAATTAAGAATTTTGGGGATAAGTTAACGCTAGGGTGTTTTTCTTTGCTAGTTCTTAAAGTGAAACAATTCAGTGTATTGGTTTTAAGGAAAAGGGAAACCAACAAAACTCCTTTGAAGATTTAATATCATTTAGTTTTAATTAGAATACAAAAATTTCCAGAGCAGCTTTCCTGTAATAGTAGATTTCAGTAATTTGACCAAGTTGTGGGAACTTAAGAGCTGAAATCCAAGCAATAGCTGGAATACCTGGAAGTGCAAGTACACTTTTGGGCAAACTCTAATTTGTTTTTTCGGACTTGCAGTAATATTCCAATATACATTGTATCCTGATACTCAATTCAGCATTGAAAGTATTAACTATATTTTCCTTTGATGGTCTGAAAAAAGACTTTATGCCATTTCTTATTCTTTGGTAACTAATAAATGGAAGAGTAGTAGTTGCGTCTGATTTTTTATCTGCGCATACAGACACTTGCAGGTTAGAGCTACTTAGAGTGTTTTCAATCATTTAGGAAGTTCATAGTTACTAAAATAGAATAAGCCAATGTGGGTTTTTTTTTAAAAAATGTTTAGCTGATCTGAAGATGTTATGCCAAGATACGTTCCTGGATCTTGCTATCTTAATTTTTTGTTTTGGATAATCTAAACAGTTACTTTAACTGTCAGGCATCCCTTGGACGCTGCGGAGTGTAGCACCTCTGGCACTCACCAGATGTCTGACTTTCAGGCTCAGGTTGCTTAATTTATGGGGTGGCAGATTGCATTCCTATCAGTTGCTCTCCGTTGAAGATAAGTAGCCAGAGCAAGTGTTCAGCGTGAGTGCACTGTAGAGCAAAATTGTTTTATTTTAGTGGTTTGCTCCTCTCGTTTAAAGAGGGATTTGGTTATTGTCATTTGGAGGACCTAGGAGTTAAAGAAGTTTGTTCTAGCATATTCTGTGTATTAATATTTATTAATACTATTTATTTTTTTTATTACTGAAAGACCTCTTGAAGTAGGTAAGATACCCTCTCAAAATGCAGTGCTGACACAATATAGACATAAAATACCTACCTTCCTGATAAGGTGTATGAAATGAACAACCCTATAATATTCCAGTAAGTGTTTCTTATACAAAATAAGTGACCTTGAAGTGTTTAAGGTGAGAATGAATGACCAAAATGCTGTTTCTCCTTTCAGCAGTGATGGTTTATGTGAAAGCCTTTGGTTCCCAGAAGTAGTGTATGTTTTGCTGTGAGTGGCAATGTGAATCTGGAAAGCTGTTTGTTTCCTTTTTTCGCAGCTGTTTTTTAGGTAAGTGCTTAGAGGCAAGTACAGGCAGCAGCAATCGATCGGCTTTTTTTTATCCCAAGATCAGCAAATACCAATTCATAGAGCAGGGAATAATGAGGCATGGAAAACCTTTTTCATATTAAAGTTATACTTTTGTCCAGGTACTTTGTAGTGTTAATAGTACAATGATCTAATTTTCATAAGCACAGCCTCACTTTTGAGCTAGACCTGGTTCTCAACTTGTAAACCACTGATTTTGTGCAAGTGTCCTTTAATGCCGTGTGGGCTATACCTTTCACCATGTCATGTGTAGCTATCTATAGACCTTTACGGTTACCTTGTGGTCGGTTGAGCCTGGCTGGACACCAGGTGCCTCCTCAGCAGGACAAGGGAGGTGAAAATAAGGTGGTGTACTGGGTTCAGCAGTAGCAGTCATTTTTCTCCTTATTGCACTCCTGGTGCAGTGCTGTGTTTTTGATTTCCAGCCTGGGAACAATGCTGGTGATACCAGTGTTTTTAGTTGCTGCTCAGTAATGTTTACTCTGACCTAGGCCTTTTTGAGGCTTGTGCTCTGCCAGGGAGGAGGGAAAGCTGGGAGGAAACAGAGACAGTACACCTGAGCCAAACTGCCCAAAGAGGTATTCCATACCACAGCATGTCATACCCTCTATATAAACTGGGTTACCTGGAGGAGCTAGAACACTGCTTGGGTCTGTCTGTGTATTGGTCAGTTGGTGGTGAGAAGTTGTATTCTCTCCCCTTGTTATTTCCCTCATCATTATTATTATTGGTGGTAGCAGCAGTGGTTTGTGTTATACCTTAGTTACTGGACTGTTCTTATCTCAACCCATGGGAGTTTCATTCTTTCAACTCTCTTCCCCATCCCCCTGGGTGCAGGGGTAGAAAGAAGGTGTGTGTGAGGAGGGAGTAAACTAGCCAGTGTGTGGTTCTGAGTTACCACCTGGGCCTAAACCACTTTTCTACTTCTCAACAGTTGGTGATGTGTAGTCACTTCCCAGGAAGTAGGGCTTAAATATGTGTAGTAGTTACTCTGGAATGTAACCACTCAACAAATACTCCCTTTCCTTCTCCTGACTCCCCCCATAATTCGCTGAATTAGGTTATGGCTGTTGTGCAGACCCATGACAGCTGGAGTAATGGCACAAGTGGAATGGGAAGCTAGTCCTTGATCATAATGAGCCATGCAGATAACTTAGTTCCTGTAATGAATGTCTGGATTTTTTTAATGAATTTTGTTAACTTTGTTTCATTTTTTTTAAGAGGAAAATGAGGAAATATATATATAGTGTCTTTATTAATGTAATCTCATATATTTTAACAATTATTCCTTGTATTTATGAGGGTATATCCATGAAAAAAATCTGGATTCAGTCTCTTCCTTATGATTTACACTTTCTTTGTCCTCCTCAGGTTACTGCTGGTGTAAGGGAAACCCTTTTTTTCTATATATATTTATATGTACATATATATATGCATTACTGTTTGGGTTTCTTTTTTTTTTTTTTTTAAGTCGTAGCACTGCTCTCATAGATGGATTTTCTTTTTATTCTAGAACCCTGTCAAGAAAATTCCAGATTCTCATGAAATTACGCTACAACATGGGACAAAAGCAGTAAGTGGTAACGCATTTTCAACAGTTGTTGTTTTTCCTAGAACTGAGCTAGTCTATGAAATTAGTTAGCACATAATTATTGTCAGGTAAAGATCAAGAAGCTAGTTCTTTTTCTTTATTTGTCATCTTAGTGTAGTTCTTGCCTTGCTGTAATTGAAAGTGTGTTTTAGGGCTGCCGCTTTGCTTTCTTGTAATAACCCAAACATGGCTCTATTTGACTCAATTGCAGTCTCATTTTCTTCTTCCTTTCTGTCAAGTAACCTTTCTGCAATTCTTAGTCATACTCTTCTAGGCTAGACCTGCTTAATCTAGACATAGGTCTAATCTAGACCTTTTTTTTAACTGTTTGTGGATTTTAAAGCTTATTTTATTGCTCAAGTTTCCAGGATTTTTTTTGTAGCTGAATACAGGTCTCCTTAATTTTCCTTTTATCTTTAACTTCCTTTTACACACCATTTTCAGTTTCTTGCAACTTACTTCTTACTTGGTTTTGAGTGTATATTTTCTAGGTTTCACCTCCAATATTGCTCTTTCACTTTCTTCTGAAGAACCACTCTCTGACTTGGAACTGTTATTTCTTTATTCTACAGTCAGTATTTTTATCTCTGGGCAATTTTCATTTTCCAACTGTTTTTATGTGTTTGTTGACAGAAGATGGGTTTTTGTAGTACGGAGTTTATTTTCTGGCTATGAAGAGCCTTGAACCTATTTCCAAATTTTTTCCTCATATTCTCTTTTGGTCATTAAAAAAAAAGAAGCTTCTCTTTATCGTTTTCAGTTTGCACCATGACTTAGGCTTCAGTGAGAAAATTTGTTTTATTTTTGTTATATCCCTGTGAAGGCACTGCCAGCTAGTTAAAATAATTTGTACTTATAGTGCTCCTGAAGGTTTCTTTGGAGAGAGGGAAAGGAAAAAAAAAGGAAAAAAGAAATCTAGTTGAGAAACATGCTTTTTCATGTGGCTTTAAACAATCTCAGAAAATACATAATTTTTTGGATTTTATTTTTAAGAAAACTCCTGCTTTCATTTTCGGTTCATGTAATATTTTCGCAAGTGTCAATTCATTAATCTGGCATCAAACTTTGTGGTCTCTCTTAGACCGTGGACAGGTGGTAAGGCTTACCCAATTGTTCTGTCTTGGTGCTAGACATACGGGGATAGAGGAAAGAAAAAGTAACGAATTATAACTGAAAACAGAAAAATATTCTCGTATAAGACATGTAAAATATTCTCATGTAAGACATGTAAAACATGCATACTATTACACTAAATGAAAGTGAAGTGGTATTTTATGCACACGGTGCATGTAACTTCTTTGCATAATACTTTCTGTGTGTACTAGGATTTGGAAGCTATTTTCCCATTCTACATGTGACAGTAATTGCTTCTTCAATATGCTTCTTGAATACATTTTATAACAAACTTTATTATATAAAGTTTTTTGAATCATTTTTCTCTATATTACAACAGTAAATCTTCTGTTTGCTTCTTAAACCGTTAGATCAGGTTTTTTCTTACTAAAAGGCTGTTTAAAATGGAAGTTACAATTTTGGAAGACTTTGAAGTTATCTGACTGGATGAGAATGCAGCTGTCATCACGTAAACCAGAGGTGAATTATAATGTGGGTATAGATTGCACAATTGGATTAGACTGGATGCAGTGAATGAAAAATATTACAAAAAAACCCCAAACTCAGCACTTCTGTAGTATTTTCAGGATAATGAAACAACTTATTTTTATCATTGCACACATGTAAGCATGAGAGTAACTTCAGATCTTTATCAGTGTTTCACCTCAGTGTTTTAAAATAGTCTTCTCACTATGTTCATACAGTGTACTCTATTTCAGCTAAACTTATGTATCCCATCTGTACCCCTTCAATCTAATGAATGTGGGTTTGCTGATGACTCTATTCCTGTGCAGCTGAAAAGCTCTCAGAAAATATTTCCCAAGCTGGAGATTCTTTCCAGAAACCAGACAGATTTCTTTTCTTCCCTTACTCTTGTTAAATTTGTTACATAGGTGGGTATGAAAAAGAATACACAAATCAGAGGTACTCTGAAGAATCTGCTTTCTTATGTCGCATATCGCAGTTGGTCCTTGTTACACTTGTTATTGTGGGATAGAACACTTGAGTCTATTAATTGAATGCATGATTAATCTGAAGAAGCCCATTTTTTCTGCATGCTAGTAATCATATATTAAATGAATGGGATTTAAAAATTGTACTAAATGGTAAAAGGGGCATTTGTTTTTTATTTTTTTCTTTTTGAAACATGTCTGAAGTTGCACCTATTTTATTTGAAAATCGAATATGTCACACTGACAAAGCACTGTGTGGCATGTAATTCATTCTTAGGGATAGCAGAAAGCAGTACATTTAAACATCTGAGTAGGGAAAGTAAAAAAAAAAAATTTGAAAGGAAAATAACTGAATCAATGAGATGCTTTCTGTTAATGTCACTCCTCCATATGGTGATTTGTACACTAATAAATTTCTTCAAATAGAGGATTAAAATAGGATTTTCACTAAAAATCCGATTTTAGTCAACCTTTGATTTAAGAGTAACAAGTGAGAGAGCAGTGAGCATTAAGCATTCTTTCCTCAAAGTTCTCGGTAATTTTCAGCATCAAGCTTTGTATATGAAGCAGATGGTGTTTGGTAAGTTTTTCTGACCTTTTTTTTAGGTAAAATAATACCTTAGGTAAAGTAATTATTTTTCCTTCTTTTCAGAAGAGAAATTTAACGAAACGACGTATGTATGCATGAGTTGCCTTGAATAAACTGGCATAAAATCTTGAACTGGTGATGTTTAAATGAGGTTTTAGTCTCTTACTGGTAATATTATTTGTATGTTTGAGAAAAGGTTAGGGTACAGTTTTCTGTATGGAAATAAAACAAATTTCCAAATGCTGCAGGGAGATGATAGAAACTGACTTTTTTCAGCTGCCTTGAGTGGTTTATTCAGGTTATAAAATTGCCATTCTGCCTACTCTTTCCAAAATCTTTCAGCTTTTTCCCTTGCTGGTTATAACCCGGGAGTGACACAGCCACCAGCTGAAACATATGGATGCACAGGGT